>JAODAL010043424.1:0-33857 GCA_025379985.1 Phyllomedusa bahiana | reverse complement strand
TCAAACCCTAATTCCTCCCTGGGGGACTTAAACTATATACCGCCTGAGGACCCTAACTAATAATACCTGCCTGAGGGAGCTGAACCTAATCTATATACCTGCCTGAGGGGAGCTTACCTATCATATCCCTTGCCGAGGGGAGCTAAACCTATCTATATATTTGCCTGAGGGTGCTTATATCTATATACCTTCCGAGGGGCTGTACCTATCTATATTCCTGCCTGAGGGGAGCTGTACCTATCTATATTCCTCCTAGGGGGCTGAAACCTATCTATATTCCGCCTCAGGGAGCGGGTACCTATCTATATTCCTGCCTCAGGGGAGCTGTACCTATCTACTGTATATTCCTGCCTCAGGGGAGCTGTACCTATCTATATTCCTGCCTCAGGGAGCTGTACCTATCTAAATACCTGCCTGAGGGGGAGCTGTACCTATCAATTTCCCTTTCCTGAGCGGAGCTGTACCTATCTAATACCTGCCTGCCTGCGGTACCTATATCAAATATACCTGACTGAGGGGAGCTTATATACCTGCCAGACT
Source organism: Phyllomedusa bahiana (assembly GCA_025379985.1). Lineage (NCBI taxonomy): Eukaryota > Metazoa > Chordata > Amphibia > Anura > Hylidae > Phyllomedusa > Phyllomedusa bahiana. The sequence continues at coordinate 33,317 of JAODAL010043424.1, read as the reverse complement.
GAGGGACATACATCTACAAACCTCCCTTTACTGGGGAAGCTGTATATACCTGCCTTACTGTGAAACCATCAGTATATATGCAGGTGTATAGATACATCCCCCAGTAAGTTTCCACAAAGATAATCTCCCAAAAATGAATTTTTCCCCGTTCATCCTATGTTTTTATTAGTCCGGCCCTCCAAAACCATCGCACTTTCCCATGCGGCCCCATGGGAAAATAAATTGCCCACCACTGGATTAGATCCTACACTTGCTAAACTTGACATGTGCTAATATTAATAAAGCATTGAGGCAATTAATAATGCTTCACATTCTAACTGCAGCAAAATGCCTATTCCTAGGCACGAGATATCTTCGGTTGTTGCTTCTTTACAAGAGATATGTAACGGAGTGAAGGAGGTTTGAAGGCTGGAATGTTTATCAGCCATGCTAAATGACCATCTAGAAAAAATCGGTACTATTTGGTCACAATGGGATGAATATATCATCAATGCTGAATCTTCTCTATACAATTAACTTTGAGGGATGGGGTATTGTAGGAGATAATCTCTCCCGCTCCCTACCCTTTTTTTCCTCTTCCATAACCCCTTTTTTTCCTCTTCCTCCCTGTTTTTCTCCTATTGTGTCTGGTCCACTTCTTTATGTTTGTTTTTGTTATTTCCATTCCACTGTATTCTAACCAGCATATTGTCTTTTACTTTATCAAGTAGATGTATTAATTTTTATCTATTTTCACTGTGTGATTTTTGTATAAGAAATTCAGTTTATTATTGTTCAATAAACATACAGTTAAAAAAAAAATAAAAAAATTAAATCTTGACCCGCTAAAAACAAGCCCTCATATGACTATGTAGATAGATAAATTAAAGGCTCTGGGTAGGTGGGGAGGAGAAAATTAATGCAACAAAAAAAAAAAAAGATACTGAGCTGTAAGGGGTTAAGGTTGTGTACTTAACATCATAAGCAACTAATAAACCGCACAATGCAGAGAATGTTTAACTGTTCTTGATGATTGGAGAATTACAAAACTTGTAAGAAGTCACCAACTACAGACTAGTTAGCTTAACATCTGCAGTGTTAAAAGTAATGGAAACTCTCCTGAAAAAGAGGATTATTGTCCACGCATAAATTAACAACTTCTTGGACCCAAACAGCGTGGCTTTACTGAAGGCAGACCATGTCAAACTAATCTCATCGATTTACTTGACCATGTCACCTGTCAGGATTTCAGCAAAGCCTTTGATACAGTTCAACATACTTGTAAAAAGTGACTGAAAATTGGTCTTAATCCCTGGATAGTTCAGTGGATTTGCAGTTAGATGTAGATTTTAACACCATGTTCTCTTACAGACCCTATTACCTTGAGTAGGTTTGAAACTGACTTAGAAGGTAGGTAAGAGTTCTCTGTTTGCTAATGACAAATGTTTGTAAAAGAGCTGATATTTCTAGAGATGTTTGTAACATGGAAACTTATTTAACTTTACTGTAAAATAAATAGTCAAATTATTTTAAACTGCATGTAAAAAAATGCACTTAAACTTAAGGAAAAAGTAGGAACATCAATGTAACCAGCGGAAACAGGTATATTGTGAGTACAGAGATCCATTGAGACCACATCTGAACACTGCAGATTGTGCCAAATTACTCCCGTATATGCTTTACACCATATTTATTGCAGGTTTTACAAGAAAATAAAGAACATAGAGGCAACACTTTTATGGTGTAAAACGCCAGTAGGGAAATTCACAAAAAACACAATGTTAACATACTGCTCACCTTTTTAGGTTGTGCTAGATGGAGGCATAACACTCTTTAGTGATTAAAGGGAACCTGTCACATAGGTTGTGCCCCCCTGGCTGAGGGCAGCACAAGCTAGTGTCAGACATGCAGTTTCCAGCACTGTGCCCTTTATTCTGTAAGATGCAGCAGTTTTAGAGCATTTTTTCCCCTTAAATCTTATTCAGAGAGGTGTTAGCTCCCCCCACCAAAAGCTAGCTCCACCCACTGACAGTTTTTCACATGTTTCTACCTATTTAAATAAAGGGGTTTGTCATTGAGTGGGCGGGGGGTAGCCTCTGATTGGCCCGGTTTTGAAAAAAATGCACTCGAAAACTCTCGAATGACTCTTCGGGTGAAAATGCAGATTTGACACTAAATACACAAAACACAGAATCTTCAGAATAAGGGGCACACACTGGAAACAGCATGACCTAGTTATTCTGTCCCCCAAGGGGGGGAAAAACTATGTGACAAGGTTCTTTTTTAACCTCAGGGCAATAAGCACAGCCACAGACCTCACCAAACGCTTTAGTTTTTATATCAAAACTTGCAGGTTAATAGGACAAAAGGTCAGATCTTGGGTAAGTGTCATAGTGCTAATCCTGATTTATTTAAAATCAACATAAAGGAAGTTTTTACACTTCAATTAAACTAAACTCAACTTGCTTCTCACTTCACCGGCACTACTTCAGGAATTAATAAAAAAAAAAAAACGGGAAACCCCAAATTTGGAAACGAAAAACGACATTTCTTTGGGTTTTAAACATCATCCAAACAAAATTTGAGTGCTTATACCCAACCTTTTCTAGGGACCAAACTGGGAAAAGTTTGGGTTGATTCTGTCCAATACAATTACAAGCAACAAAACCAATAATATTCAATGGGAACAAAGTTGAAAGTTGATTGGTGGGATAGCTTCCAATAAGATTATGAGCAACAATTCCTGTTATTCTATGGGGACAGAAATAAAAGCTAGTTCAAATTTCAAAAACTCAGAATAAGCGACTAAGCCCATGTAACTATATAGGGATTTTATCTCTTATCGAGTGTATCCAATTCTAAAAACAACGATAGCCCCACAAAAAACAAAATGGAGTAGGGTAAATTTCATTGTAGGTAAAGGGAAATATTGGGAGAATGTAAGTTCGGGAACATTTTGGGCGTATCTCCCAGCTCTTCTGGCTATCCAAGATAAACGTCAAGCAGATGTGGCTGGAAAATCCACAGTAAGGATATGTCAACACAGCATGGTTTTATGGTATGATTTTCAAAATCATCAAAGTCCGACTGTAAATCATCCCCATAGACCTCAATAGAAAATCTGAGCTGTAGTCTATAGCTCATATTTTCTGAGATCAGATTTCAAAACTGCCATATTAGGACATTTTCAATAACCCGTCGTATTTGACTCGGAAAACGACGGATTATTGTACTATTCAATGGATTAGCCGAATTAGAATAATGTAAAAAAGAATGTGCTGACAACCTGTTTTAACATGGAAACCTACATATCATAAATGCCATCTCATCCCACTAAGAGTATGTCCCCACAGCAAGTTTTTCAGCCAGTTTTGAAAGCCTTCTGTAAAGCGGCTTTCAAACGTTAGCACGGACCTCTATGGAAAATACGTGCAGCGATCCCCCCGGCAGTCCGAAAAAGATTCAACATGTTCATTCTTCCGCTCGGTTTTAGCGGAAGATAACGGGTCAATCCGAGGGGGGGTCTTTTCTCTGCAAAACGTGGAAAAAGCCCCCCATGTGGCCATGTCCCACGCCCCAAAACAAGCAAATACCGTCACAATGGGCCCGGTATTTGCTCTGTACCGTGGGGACATGCCCTAAAGCTATGTCTCAAACCACGGGTTTTTTGGGCCCGGGTTTTTTCAGCGATTCAGTATTTTGAATCCCCCAAAAATTCCTCCCGTAACCACTTGTGTACCCAAAATTTGAAAATGTACGGGCTGCCGAAACCCCAAAATCCGACCACTTTTTTTGCAGTCCAACAATTTAAAAGTGCCGTTGGATTTTGGGCACCATTTTCTAATTGCTGTGTAGACCTAGCCTTAGACTCACCACCTGAACTTCATTTTAGGTCTACGTTGCTCAGATTTGAAAGTGGCATATCCTGAATCTGAATTTCTTATACTCTTGACAAAGGGTAAGTGGACCTGAAATGGACTCTAATCTAACAGATATGGTTACTGCCTTGAATTCGGAGATACACAGATTGGAACAACAACCCTTATCTTGGCTAGCGAGAATCAATCTTACTTAAATGACACTACTACCTAAATTTTTGTACGTAGCCCGCTCCTTACCCTTTATTTTTCCTAGCTCATTCCTCATGAATTACAGTCTAAATTTCTAAGATTTATCTGGGGTGGGAGAAAGCCGCGGTTTAAAAAGCCATATCTGTATTGACATAGTAAAATGGGAGGGCTTTCTGTTTTTGAAATTGGCTGACTACAAAATAGCAACCCCCAAATTTTTGGGAAACCCTTTTTTTTTCCTTTGGAATGATCCCACAGCCATCACTGGACACTTATAGAAACAATGTCAGCAAGTCCTTATACGCTGAGAGACAAATTTAGTGTAGCCCTACTAGGACATAACTTGCCGAATTGGAATCTCCCTACTCTCCAGCATGCAGCTTTGGTATGGTCCAAGTACATTGTCCTGAATAAAGGGTCTGGCTAATCGGGATTCTTGTCCCTTAACTATCAAAATTTTTAACGCTTATTTTACCCTGTCTTGTTGAGAAAGGGGGGTCCATTATAGGAACTAAGACAAAAAAGTCCCTTTTAAAACATTCCCATCTAAGTGCAAGTTTTTACATCCCCAATCTCAATTCCTTTTTCAACTACAATCAGAGCATCTTACAATCTTGGAAATTGCCTCCCCGTCCACAGTTAACCACTCCATATCATGATTTCTTATTTCGGAAAAAGAGTTATGAGAAGGGGATTTCATCAGCGTACACCACGTTATCTAAGGAAAACCAAAACAATTTTGACAGCTTGAAAGGGAAAAGGGGAAAGAAAAGAACTTTCACGGTTGATGATGGTGGAGCGGGAGCAGCCCCCCCTACCCTTTTTAATGTGCTAACCATACGGAAATCTCCAGAAAGCTGCACCTTAGGTGGTATTTGACCCCTGACCGAATTGCACATATGTCCCTGGGCCAAACCAATCTATGTTGGAGAAATTGTGGAGCAGTAGGCTCCTTAGCACATATGTGGTGGGAATGTCCGACAACTAGGGCCTTCTGGTTGGAAGTGGAGAAGGTTTTGAGGGTGGTACTATGCTGTCCTATAGTATTAACTTCTGAGTTAGCTATTTTAGATCTTACCTTAAGGGACTTCATGCTAGACTTCCAGACTATTTTGTACCATATATTAGTAGCAGCCAGATTAGTGATTGCGCAGAACTGGAAACTGCCTACTCCCTTGGTAATTAAAGAGGTTATTCGGCGTCTTAATTTCCAATTTGCAGCAGAGACATCTCTGGCAATACCTCCTCACGTAATAAGCAAGATCCGGGATAAATGCTTCCTATGGACTTCCTCCAAATATTATAAAGCATCAACTTCTTATGATCTAACGCTTACCTTTGCTGTATTTTGACAATATACTTCATTTCATGTTAATAGGATTTGTTAATGTCATGTTTATACCATGCTTTTTGCTCCTTTTGAACAGTACCTGATTTCATGTGTGATGGCTTGTTAAATTTGTTGCCATGTTTGGCAAGTTGTCAATGTTCTGATATATGATCCTGCACATCTATAGTTTTAAAATTAAAAAAAAATAATGATTACAAAAAAAACAAAAAACAATGAATTATTACCAGCGGTGTATTATTTCTGAGCAAAAAAAAAAATTAAATATGTAAAGATGCAGACCCTGCATGTGGAAGAACTGCTCTATTATTTTCCTTGAAATGCCACCTATTGTCATCAGCCATACTTATACATTCGAGTTATATATCAGCGGGAGTCCCTGACTTATATCTCAGACAATCCAAAATGCAATGTGAAAAGAACCTAAAAGATGTATAATTTTTATGCAGGGATTCCACCCTAGCTGAACATGTCTGTCCTTACATTGCCATGCTTTTTGATAGCAGTCATGGATATCAGTAAAAACAGAACTTCCCCACTACAGCCAGAAGTAGAATATATTACCTAGAAAAAGGGGTTGTTGACAATAAAAACTTATTTAACCTTCTCCTGACCTCTTACCCTCCTTTCTGGTCAGACACATTTTCCTTTTCCATAGTACACGCAGGTTTGAATACTATAACACTTTCTCACACTCAGTTATTCTACTCTATATATTAGGCTTAAATTTTATGTAATTTTGAAATTATATTTTTTTTATTTGTATGTGGGAAAATAGAAAAAACGTGTTTAACATTCTTTAATTAATTTTTTAACAGCAAAAGTGGCACTATCATAAGTTGTGTAATAGCATTACTTTTCGGTCACTGACATTTAAAAATAGGTGATGTAATGTTTTAGGGTTGTTGGGGAGCTAAAAGTTGCACTTTGAGCTGTTAATTATTTTTTTTTATAATATTCTATTTTTTGTGTATGTGTTTTTTTTTTGGGGGTTTTTTAAACTATTTTACATATTGTTCCCCCATAAGGCCTCTGAGGTGCGTTTTTTTCTGATTTCCCTTGTACCTGGGGCTGATATGTTAGCACCAGTTATAGTGGATAAACAGGATGAAACAAACCGCTGTACTTACTACAGAGCTGATTTGGGTCTGTTAAGACCCAGCAGGACCTGTAACTACCAAGTCCCAGCGGTCATGACCGCTGGGGCTGGTAAACAGGAAGCGGGAGGTTTCCTACTTATCTGTATATACAGGGCTCAGGAAGGTAGGGATGTTAATAAACCATCCCTGTCATCTCAGTGGAGAGTCAGCTATCGCCAACAGTCGGTTTTCCACTCATGCAACTGCGATGGAAGGACATTCCAGAGCGTCCATGCATAGATAAACTGGCACTGCTCAGACGTTTAGGGTATGTTCACACGGCTCATTTTGGCGCGCATTTCGCTGCATATTGCGTGCAGCAATTATGGTAATTCATAGCTCTCATAGAGAACTATGGATTACGTGACATCCCCCCGGGTGTACAATACAATCATACTGTATGCGCAGGGATATAAGTGACATGTCAATTGTTTGCGGCAATTACGTGGCGCCCCTCCCCCCCCCCTGGTGTGCGGATAGCGGCTGAGCGGTGGGACTCCCGAAACATATGGCGTATTGCGGCACGTACTGTACACACCGCAATTACGCCATGTGAACATACCCTTATAGTCAAAGGCAGTCGGGAATAGGTTAATGATGTACATAGCATATTTACAACTAGGATGTGCCATCCTCTAACAATCTATTATTTGTCTGCTCTGTCTTCTCTTGCCAAGATAAGCCTTATATACAGCTAGTTTTGAAAGTCCTGAAGGTGCTTAATAAATTCCTGCCATATAAGGATAAAATGGGATGATGAAGCAGCACTTAATAAGGTTTTCTGTGTTATAGATTATGTGTCAAAGTTATCATCCCTGAAGTTTAAATTCCATATAACATACATCACTTTAGAGTTATTAACTAGATTGTGATGACTACAAGAAGGAAAAGTATGAGTAATTTAGTGACTCATAGTAATTGACCACTTTAGAGTTCACTTCTCTCCTCATGGGGGAATAACTACATTGCAACCTTAAGGTTCCTGTGATTTGCACACAGTTTATTTTTGTCATATAACCTGAGAGTTCAGATGTAGAAAAGATTAACTTGACAGCTAATGCACTATTATATCACACCACAGAATACCATATCTTGTCAATGCTTTTCATTGGCTTTAGTTGTGATTTAAAAATGGATAACACAGAAATCTGTGATCTTACAGACAAGCTTAGCTCTACTACATGTGTTATTTACTTTAGAATATTTATCCATTTTAATAAAGATTGCAGCAGAAAATCGAGATCTAAAACATAAAAAATAAATAAAATGGAAAACTGACAGGAAAACCATGTGTGAATACATTCTAAGACGTAGAACAAATTTACAGTATCTCAGAAAAGTGAGTACACCCATCACATATTTGTAAATATTGTATTATTTTGGGACAACACTGAAGATATGACACTTTGATACAATGTAAAATAGTCAGCGTACAACACAGTGTAAATTCTTTGTGCCCTCAAAAAAGGTCAGCACCCAGTCATCAATGTCTAAACCGCTAGCAACCAAAATTAATATAAGGCAGAAAATTATTTGATACATTACTGGATATTAGTGATGAGCGATTGTTCAGCTATCGTTATCGATTCGATAGTCGATATCGGCAATTATCAAGACGATTTTCGATAATCAATAACAGATTATCGCCGATGACCATTAAAGACTATGGGAGAGGAACAACACCTTCATTCTTACACCCAAACAGGGCTGGAGAAGCTGGAATTAATATCCACAACAGTCAAATGGATACGTGCTACTCTTAGGCAACACACCTAGGTTATAAAAGCCACAGAAAAAAAAATCACAGACCATTCACTATCCCTGTCTTGTGCCACAGCATGACCCTTAAACTTGCATGACCCACAAATTAAGAAGTGCCAGAAGGCAGTATGATTTGAACCATCATTTTAGTTGAACTGGACATTGACTATACCTGTCCTGGAGCGCAGCATGAGCCCCAAACCTGCATGACCCACAGATTAAAAAGTGCCGGAAATAGGAGTCTTTGAACCACCATTTTAGTTGAACTGGACATTGACTATACCTGTCCTGTACCACAGCATGACCCTCAAACCTGCATGACCCACAGATTAAAAAGTGCCGGAAAAAGGAGTCTTTGAACCACCATTTTAGTTTAACTGGACACAGACTATACTTGTCCTGGACCGCAGTCTGACCATTAAACCTGTCTGACCCACAGATTAAAAAGTGTCGGAAAAAGGAGTCTTTCAACAACCATTTTAGTTGAACTGGACACTGACTATACCTGTCCTGGACCGCAGTATGACCATTAAGCCTGTCTGAAAAGTGCCGGAAGAAAGTAGTCTTTGAAGCAGTATTTTAGTGAAATTGACATTGACTATCCATATCCTATAACGCAGCATGACCCAAAAACCCGCACAGGTGCCCTTATGGACCATCAGCAGAAAATTTCGCAATAAGAAATAAACTATATTAAAAACAACTAGTTTTCCAATACTGCTGCGGCTAGAGGTACTTGACATTCTACTGGTGGCATTGTTCCACCGTGACATTAGAATGTGAAGCAAACGAAACAGATGTCCCCAGTAGGTCAATGAGGCCTGTCTGAAAATCTTGCATTCTACTGTCAAGTGGGTTGAAGGAAATTACTGATCAAGGCGGTTGAGGCTGTAAATGTGGATCATGCAGGTTCAGCTGGCAGGGCCGGACTTACAGTGGGTGCGGTGAGAGCAAGGGCTGGCGTCCGTCATCTATTAACATGCGGGTTTCAGCTAGCAGGCCCGAATTACGGGTGGGTGGGGTGAGAGCCCGGCTGGCGTCCGTCATCCATTAACACAGCAAAAATTCCCTTATGACCAGCAACGAAAACAGTCATGCAAAAAGCAGATGCCGAAGTGTGAGCTAAGACCTCCACCCTTTCCCTCAGTACACAGTCAAGATCTGGGTAGCGCTTGAGAAATTTCTGCCTCTACGAGAGTGCTTGCCCCTCTGTATGAGTGCGGACCAATTGAGCTTCACATGGAAATGCTGGTGGTTGACGCTCCTGTTTCACCCAGGTGTCCTTTTTTCTTGGCATTCTTTTTCTCATTTTACTCAACGTGTTTGGAGAAATTTCTCTGTTCTTGGGGGGCGAAGTTCCCATACACCATGTCCTCAAAATTTAACCTACATCTGTTTACGTCTCCCTTTACCCCCCTTGAAAAATTCAGGGGAATATTTTGTATCAGCCATTTTGTACATGCAATTTTTTTAGTAGTTTAATTCTAGAATACACATTTTTAAAATAGGATGGAATCCCACCACGTCTTTGTTTCTTTGAGCATGTGGAGGATGGAATTCCAGCGTGTTGCCACGTCCACAATGAGGCGGTTGATGGGGAGGCCGAGCTGACGCTGCAACGCAGCCAGGTGGGACGGAGCAGGGTGCGAACGGCGGAAGTGTGAGCTCAGACCTCGAGCCTTCCTCAGCAGGCAGTCCAGACTTGAGTATCGCTTTAGAGATTTCTGGACGACGAAGTTCATGATGTGTGCCAGGCAAGGGATGTGCTCCAGCCTACCGATCTTAAGGGCGGCCAGGAGATTTCGACCGTTTTCGCACAACCCCTTTCCCGGGACAAGTTCTTGTAACCCAGCCAGCGCTCGTCTCGTTGCGAAGAGCTGTCCACAGCTCCTGACCTGTGTGTTGACGGTCTCCAAGACAGATTAATTTCAACACGGCCTGGTTTCTATGGGTAAGTGATGCTACCAGTGGACCTTGGGTAGAGATAGGCGAATCGATTCTAACGAAGTGGAATTCGTTTAGAATTTCAGGAAAACTTCGGTTCGGAACGAAGTCGAACTTTGGGCCCACTTCGCGTGAACGAAGTGTGCTTTTGATTTATAAAATGGGGGTGCGAGCACATGGCATTACATGGGCAAAGAACTCTGGGAGGAAGAAGGGCATAGCCTGCATGACATGTCAGAGATGAAGCCAATCAAGACCGGCGGGATTCTGTGACGTCACAGCACTATATAAGTCCGGGCGCGACGCTGGGAGCTCATACCGCTCTCACTGTACTGATTAGGGAAGGTGCTGCCGCGGCTGCTTATGATAGCTGATACTAAAGAACTCATTTTTTTACAGCGATTTTTTGGGGTGTCTCAGCTTGTCTCAGAGACTGCTTCTCCCTTTAAAGTTCTATTTTTGATTTTGTGGGTATTGAATCTGAAGTCCAGTGTGTCCCCGTGCAGCTGCATATACATTTTAATGCTATCTGCTCACAGCACATTGAATATCCAAGGGTGATCTTTGCCTGTTCCTGTTGTATTCATTTAAAAACAGCGTTTTTACAATACAAATTCCACTTCATTTTTGGCTGCTCAATTCTTTTGCGCAATTTTTCATCCGGGGGAATTTAACGTTGTTCTCTGTTTTTGGGACTAAAAGAAAACCCTTTTTTTCACCCCAAAATAATTTTTCCTGTAGCAAAAATTTCCAAACAAGGGTTTAAAACAGTTTTCCTTTTGTTGTGAAGCGCCTTTGTAACACGCTACAAAAACTCGTATTTTGGTTTGCAAAATTCTTTTGCGAAATTTCCCCAGGGGTTAATTAAGCGTTTTTCTTGCTGTGGTGACAAAAGAAACCGTTTATTTCACCCCCAAAAAAAACTTTTTTCCTTACAAAATTTTCAAACCGAAGGGTTTTAATTAAAGTTTTTCTCTTGTTGTGTAGCCGTAAAATCCGGGCCATTGTAACCCCTACAAAGTGGTATTTTGGGTGCTCAATTCTTTTGCGAAATTTACATCCAAGGTTAACAAAAAGTTTTTTTCTGATTGTACTCAGAAAAAAGAAACTTTGTTTTTCACCGCCACAAAGAAATTCGTAGTATAATTCATAAAAGGTTAAATTAACCTGTTTGTCTTTTATATAATGAAAAATCACGGTTTTAAACCACTACAATAAATTTTTCCTGCCCATTTGTGGGCGCAATTTTACTAAGGGTTACCCAAGCTTGTTACTGGGTTTTTGGTCAAATAAGGGTGTGTATTTATCATATACAGTACTTCACAAACATGTTTTACATTTTAGAACATAGTATGTCAGACAAGAGGGGGGCGGGCCCTTTTCCCTCGAGTGGCAGTGGCAAAAAAATTTCCTGGAGCAACCCCAGGTCGCGCACAGCAAGGGGCCCGTCGCAGCAGGGGTCACTCGGTGGGGCCCACAACGTGCTGTACTAGGGCCGTGTGCTATGAAACCCCAAGGGTTCTTGTTTGGGTTTTGACTAGTCATCCACTTCCTCCCAGATGACATCTGTAACCCCAGCCAAAGTCGGGGGGAAGTCAGACAAAATCCCTAGTTGGCATGGCCCGGGAGGGTCAGGGGCCCTAAACCTGCCTAAACCCGCCTCTGCCCACCCGGGTTCCCTCAGCCAAGTTTTAAATGTGATCTGGGCTCAGGCCACTTATAGCAGGATGAACAATTTTAGGAGGGGAGTCACAACTATTGGCAGCGAAGAAAAAGGGGCCCAAAATCCCCTGCTTTTGCAGTAGGCGGCAAAGTATAATTTGAGATTTGGGATGGAGGGCATTTGTGAGGGGTCAGCCTCTCATACCCAAAACCGGGGAGGGACAGCAGTGACGATGAAAACACAAATAGAGATGATGTAGGCCGACCGCACTTTGGGGGCCGGGTGGGCAAGGGCTTATCATCGTCAGGAAAAGGGCCTCAGCTTTTCGCTCAGGGCCGGGCGCAGCCGCAAGTCGGTTTTGTGGCCGTGAGTCCGCAGGGAGAGAAGGTGGGTCGGGGACCAAAACGGCCCCGGGGTAAAAAAACCCCTTCGCGGTCCAAAAATAGCGGCACAGGGGCTCGCGAGGGGAGGGGGGGGAGAGTCCTCATGCAGGCTTGCTGGTAAAATCCGATACTCGGGGGGGGGGGCAGTTCTTTGCTCAACACCGGAGGAGCCAATATGGGTATATGTAGAATCGGGGCAGAAAGTAAACGGGCCGGGGGCTAACGTTGGCACCAAGGGGCCCCCGTCAACCATGCAAGGTTTTTACCTCCGGTCCTGGGGGAAACGTGGCTCGATTGGTGGTTTTACTTACCGCCGCAGCAACAGCAGAGAGCGCCCCTGGGCCCATGCCATTGCGCCAGTCATGGGCCCCCTACCCTGCAAAGGGGGTGTTTCTTTTTGCATCATCTCCCCGGGCCAGATGCTCCTACTCCTCCTATTTTATGGCGCCAGAGTCTTCACGAGGCGATTGCAAAGAACAACGTATGCGTCCAAAAAACCCTCCTAAGGTCACAGCTGACCCCTGCTCCTGCCGTTGTTGGACGCATTCCTTCCTTTCCAAATGGTGGACTCTGCACCCTTAAAAAGAATAATGGCTTGTGCCGAGCCGAATGGAGAGTTCCAATCTTTAAAATTTTTTTTCAAAAAGGCAGTACCGCACAATAAATATGTAAAAAGAAGGTGGGGCCGTCCTTGGCTTTTTCGGTTTGTTTCCAAGGTGCACGGGGCCCGGGGGGAAGTCTGGAGCTGTAACTACGGTCAGGGCCATAAAGTCCCTTTACGGCCCCGGGTGAATGTGCTTCCCCCGGGACACCCAACCCTTGGAGGGACGCGCTTTCTTTCCCCCCGTTTTCAAAATGCGGCCCTTGCCAATGTCCACCTCCCCTCCCTCCACCACCACCCAAAACTCAGCCTCCAAAATACTGCTCCTCATCCCCATGTGTAGGGACAGCGGGGTCACGCAGTTTTCTACATGGTTGCCCGGCGAACGAAGTCACACAGGGAGAACTTCCCCCCGCATGCAGCAAGAAATCGATGTGTGGCTTTCTCCGCATCAACTGCAAATCGGAACCATGGTGACGGACAATGGGAGTAACATGGTGTCCGCTCTGCACCGAGGAGGGATGGCCCATGCGCCCTGCATGACGCATGTGTTCAATCTGGTTGTGAAAAGGTTCCTGAAGTCTTCCACCGATCTTCAGAAGATTCTGAAAATGGCCAGGAAACTGTGCATGCACTTCATACATTCCTACAAAGCCAGGAATGGCCTCCCCCAACACACTCTGATATGCGATGTTTCCACCCGTTGGAATTCCAGCCTGCACATGTTGGACCGACTGTATGAACAGAGAAAGGCCATAAACGATTTTTTTATGATCCAGGCGGACAGGAGTACTCCCCTGTGTAACTTTGATGTCAGCCAGTGGCAGCTCATGCGTGACACCTGCCGTTTGTGAGGCCATTCGAGGAGGCCACGTTATTTGTCAGTCGCCAGGACTACAGGATGAATAACGTCATTCCACTGCTTCATGTCCTGGAACAGATGCTTGTAACGGGTGAGCAGGTAAAGCGGGTAGTGGACCCACTGGACCACTGCCGGGCTTGCTCCGAGGGCGCAACTAAGTGGCCATCGGGCATGGGTATCTTCACAGAGCCTTTGATGGTAAGGTTGGCTGACCCCAACAGCCACCAGGTGCTACCTCAGAGCAGTCCCCAGCAGTGGCAGCTGACCAGAAAGGCCAGAAGTGCCAATGCTAGGCACCAACAGGATAAGGGACAGAGACAAAGCAGACTAGAAGTAAATATGTGCAGGTACAGAACAAACAGACAGGACTAAACGGATGCCAAGCAAGAAGGTTAAACAGAAGCCAAAGTACAAAACAGACTGACTGGAAACAACACACAGAACAAGATCAGAGACTAAGGCTAGGACTCATGCAACGGAACAAGGCACGACCAGGGCACAAACACAGGCAGAGAACAAGGCAAGGAAAACTCACAGACGTGGGAAACAGGAACAGCAGAAACAAGCTAGGAATAAGGCATAACATGGCAAAGAAGCTCACAGACAAAGGTGCAGACAGACACATGGAAAGCAACATGGAGACTAAACCACACATAGAGGATACCACAAGGACACAAACAAGAAGACAATACACAGGAACAACAGTCTACACCAAGCGCCAACATGACACAAAGACACAACAAAAACAGTAACAACAACAAGGATCAGGCAGGGAGTGTGAGGAGAAGCAGGCTTATAAACCCACAGGTAGAAGGGGATTGGCAGAGGAAGCCCAACCCCGCTGCACACTGTGGGAATAAAGGAAGGGAAGATGTGGCCGCCGCCCTCTATAGAGACAGGGAATCAGGGCAGCCAAGATGGAGGAGCAGCATGGCCTGCATGGGAAAGCCGCACAGCAACTGCAGTTGGGTAAGCAGCGGCTACAGGAGCGCTCACAGCGACACTGCAACAGGAACCAGATCTGCGATAGGAACATAGCTACGACTACGGTTCGCAGCAGAGGCCGCAGTGTAATGACAGGAAAGTGGCACAGACCGTGACAGTACCCCCCTCCTTAAGCCCCCTCCTCCTCCTCCAATCCACAAAATGGAAATTCCTAATAGGTCTGGGGACCGAAACAATCGGGGGCAAACCCCAAAAACCAACTACAGGCTGCACAGCCAGTACGGGGAATACCTAGGAAATGGAGGTACAAACGGGGCACAAGGCAAAATGGGAGGGGGACTCAGAAGGCTCAGGGCGAGACCGTAAGCCACGGGGACTCAGAAGGCTCAGGGCGTGACCGTAAGCCACGGGGCTTCAGATGGCTCAGGGCGAGCCCGTAAGCCACGGGGACTCAGAAGGCTCAGGGCGAGACCGTAAGCCACGGGGACTCAGAAGGCTCAGGGCGAGACCGTAAGCCACGGGGACTCAGAAGGCTCACAGAGAGACCGTAATCCACGGGGACTCAGAAGGTCAGGGCGAGACCCTAAGCCACGGGGGACTCAGAAGGCTCAGGGCGAGACCTTAAGCCTCGGGGACTCAGAACTCTCAGATCGAGACATTAAGCCATGGGGACTCAGAAGGCTCAGGGCGAGACCGTAAGCCACGGGGACTCAGAAGGTTCAGGGCGAGACCGTAAGCCACGGGGACTCAGAAGGTTCAGGGCGAGACCGTAAGCCATGGGGACTCAGAAGGCTCAGGGCGAGACCGTAAGCCACGGGGACTCAGAAGGCTCAGGGCGAGACCGTAAGCCACGGGGACTCAGAAGGCTCAGGGCGAGACCGTAAGCCACGGGGACTCAGAAGGCAGGTAGTGGCCAGCAGCTCCCAAACACCAAAAGACCTGCCAAAAAAGTAAAGAAAAAAACACTCCCACACACAAAAAGAGACAGCCAGAAACAAGACCTGCACATGGACCAAGAAAAACAGAGGGCAAAATGTCAGCGGAGTCCATGGCCTGATCCTACTGTAACGGTGTGAGCGGGTTTTTGTTTGTTTTTTAAAGCGGGTAGTGGACCCACTGGACCACTGCGGGCTTGCTCCGAGGGCGCAACTAAGTGGCATCGGGCATGGGTTTTCTTCACAGAGCCTTTGATGGTAAGGTTGGCTGACCCCAACAGCCACCAGGTGCTACCTCAGAGCAGTCCCCAGCAGTGGCAGCTGACCAGAAAGGCCAGAAGTGCCAATGCTAGGCACCAACAGGATAAGGGCCAGAGACAAAGCAGACTAGAAGTAAATATGTGCAGGTACAGAACAAACAGACAGACAGGACTAAACGGATGCCAAGCAAGAAGGTTAAACAGAAGCCAAAAGTACAAAACAGACTGACTGGAAACAACACACAGAACAAGATCAGAGGAGTGTGAGGAGAAGCAGGCTTATAAACCCACAGGTAGGAGGGGATTGGCAGAGGAAGCCCAACCCCGCTGCACACTGTGGGAATAAAGGAAGGGAAGATGTGGCCACCGCCCTCTATAGAGACAGGGAATCAGGGCAGCCAAGATGGAGGAGCAGCATGGCAGCATGGGAAAGCCGCACAGCAACCGCAGGTGGGTAAGCAGCGGCTACAGGAGCGCTCACAGCGACACTGCAACAGGAACCAGATCTGCGATAGGAACATAGCTACGACTGCGGGTCGCAGCAGAGGCCGCAGTGTAAGGACAGGAACATGGCACAGACCGTGACAATGCTGAAAAATCTGTCTGGGCAGGGGACTGGAGACGTGGCGACTACATCTCGCGGCCACATGAGTCCGGGGTGGACTGAAATGGAGGAGGAGGAGGAGGAGGACATTGGAGCAGAGCATTGTCTGGTGAAATGGGGTGGATTTTCTACCAGGTGACAAGAGAGGAGGAGCAGGAGCAGCTGGAGGAGGTAGATGGAGATGAGGAAGACGAGGCAGATGACCTGCAAGCCCTGGCAGTATACAGTGGAGATGGAGGCAGGGAAGCCCCTCGGAGTCACTTGTGCAGATGGCCGCAGCTTTGCTGATTTGCCTGGCTAGTGACAGCCGAATAGTCAGCATCGGCAGAGGGATGACTTCTGGCCTTCCACCCTATTCGACCCTCGCTACCGGTCCAAAATGGGAGCCTTTTTCCAAGCTATTGAGAGGGAGGACAAACTCAAATACTATAGGGAAATCCTCTGTAGTCAGTTGGCCGCTGCCTATGTGCGGCATCGTCCCTCCTCTGACAGGTCTGACCGGGGGGGTTCTTCAGCGCTCACGTACTACTGCCGCGGCTGCTGGGGGAAGGTGGGGGGGGGGGGGGGGGTAGGAGCAGTACCAGCGCCATCAGCAGCAACCTAAGTCTGGAGTCACTGATGAGCAGCTTCCTTCACCCGCCTAGTGAGGAGGGTAGTCGCCAGCAGCAGCAGGACCTGGAGCAGACCCTGAACCAACAGGTGGTGGCCTACTTGGACAGCACTCTGCCATCCCAGTTAGGAGATCCACTGGACTACTGGGCAGCCAAATGGATGTGTGGCCGCAACTTGATGAGTTTGCAGTGAAGAAGCTGTCCTCCTGGCCAGTAGTGTGGCATCAGAGCGGGTGTTCAGTGTGGCGGGGGCCATCGTTACCCCAAGGAGAACCTGCTTGTCCACGGGAAATGTGGAACGACTGACCTTTGTCAAGATGAATCAGGCGTGGATCGACCAGGATTTTCACACACCAATGCCTTAGGCGTCAGACTACATCAGCCATGACGCCTCACCCAAACTGTGAGAAATGAGTCTGGGTTCAAACTACCTGCCTCAGCCACTATTCTGATGCCGCCACCCGCCTGATGCCACACATCTGCTGACAGTTTCTCCATCTGCCACCAACCATCTTTACCAGGAACTGGTATTGCCACCCACCTCCACCATCTGTCATTGCGCCACTTTATGACCTCATGCTGCTGCTGCTGTTGTTGCTGCTGCGGTCACCTCCACACTGTGTCATTGTGCCACACTGTGGCCTACTCCAGTTTTTGCCACCTCCAGAATGTCATTGTGCCACTGCCTGACCTCATGCTGCTGCTGTGGCTGCTGTCGTGACCTCCACACTGTGTCATTGTGCCACTCTGTGGCCTACTCCTGTTTTAGCCACCTCCAGAATGTCATTGTGCCACTGCCTGACCTCATGCTGCTGCTGCCGTGACCTCCACACTGTGTCATTGTGCCACTCTGTGGCCTACTCCTGTTTTTGCCACCTCCAGAATGTCATTGTGCCACTGCCTGACCTCATGCTGCTGCTGTGGCTGCTGTCGTGACCTCCACACTGTGTCATTGTGCCACTCTGTGGCCTACTCCTGTTTTTGCCACCTCCAGAATGTCATTGTGCCACTGTCTGACCTCATGCTGCTGCTGTCGTGCCCTCCACACTGTGTCATTGTGCCACTCTGTGGCCTACTCCTGTTTTAGCCACCTCCAGAATGTCATTGTGCCACTGCCTGACCTCATGCTGCTGCTGCCGTGACCTCCACACTGTGTCATTGTGCCACTCTGTGGCCTACTCCTGTTTTTGCCACCTCCAGAAGGTCATTGTGCCATTCTCAGACCTCATGCTGGGTGCTGTGGCTGCTGTGTGACCTCCCCACTGTTTTCATTGTGCCACTCTGTGGCCTACTCCTGTTTTTGCCACCTCCAGAATGTCAGTGTGCCACTGTCTGACCTCATGCTGCTGCTGCTGTCGTGCCCTCCACACTGTGTCATTGTGCCACTCTGTGGCCTACTCCTTTTTTTGCCACCTCCAGAATGTCATTCTGCCACTGCCTGACCTCATGCTGCTGCTGCCGTGACCTCCACACTGTGTCATTGTGCCACTCTGTGGTCTAATACTGTTTTTGCCAACTCAAGAATGTCATTTTTGCCACTGCTGACCTCTGCTTGATGCTGCCGTGACCTCCACACTGTGTCATTGTGCCATTCTGTGGCCTACTCCTGTTTTTGCCACCTCCAGAATGTCATTGTGCCACTGCCTGACCTCATGCTGCTGCTGCCGTGACCTCCCCACTGTGTCAGTGTGCCCCTCTGTGGCCTTATCTGGTTTGTGCCACCTCCAGAATGTCATTGTGCCACTGCCTGACCTCATGCTGCTGCTGTGGCTGCTGTCGTGACCTCCACACTGTGTCATTGTGCCACTCTGTGGCCTACTCCTGTTTTGCCACCTCAGAATGTCATTGTGCCACTGTCTGACCTCATGCTGCTGCTGCTGTTGTGACCTCCACACTGTGTCATTGTGCCACTCTGTTGCCTACTCCTGTTTTAGCCACCTCCAGAATGTCATTGTGACACTGCCTGACCTCATGCTGCTGCTGCCGTGACCTCCACACTGTGTCATTGTGCCACTCTGTGACCTACTCCTGTTTTTGCCACCTCCAGAATGTCATTGTGCCACTGCCTGACCTCATGCTGCTGCTGCCGTGACCTCCAAACTGTGTCATTGTGCCATTCTGTGGCCTACTCCTGTTTTTGCATCAACCAGAATGTCATTGTGCCAAATGCTGACCTCATGCTGCTGCTGTGGCTGCTGTCGTGACCTCCACACTGTGTTATTGTGCCACTCTGTGGCCTACTCCTGTTTTTGCCACCTCCAGAATGTCATTGTGCCACTGTCTGACCTCATGCTGATGCTGCTGCTGTCGTGCCCTCCACACTGTGTCATTGTGCCACTCGGTAGCCTACTCCTGTTTTAGCCACCTCCAGAATGTCATTGTGCCTCTGCCTGACCTCATGCTGCTGCTGCCGTAACCTCCACACTGTGTCATTGTGCCACTCTGTGGCCTACTCCTGTTTTTGCCACCTCCAGAATGTCATTGTGCCACTGTCTGACCTCATGCTGCTGCTGCCGTGACCTCCACACTGTGTCATTGTGCCACTCTGTGGCCTACTCCTGTTTTTACCACCTCCAGAATGTCATTGTGCCACTGCCTGACCTCATGCTGCTGCTGTTGCTGC
This sequence comes from Phyllomedusa bahiana, assembly GCA_025379985.1. Classification (NCBI taxonomy): domain Eukaryota; kingdom Metazoa; phylum Chordata; class Amphibia; order Anura; family Hylidae; genus Phyllomedusa; species Phyllomedusa bahiana. The sequence goes on along the minus strand of JAODAL010043424.1, from coordinate 13,589 downwards.
TGCTGTGACCTACAAACTGTGTCATTGTGCCACTCTGTGGCCTACTCCTGTTTTTGCCACCTCCAGAATGTCATTGTGCCACTGTCTGATCTCATGCTGCTGCTGTCGTGCCCTCCACACTGTGTCATGGTGCCACTCTGTGGCCTACTCCTGTTTTAGCCACCTCCAGAATTTCATTGTGCCACTGTCTGACCTCATGCTGCTGTGGCTGCCGTCGTCACCTCCACACTCTGTCACTAATGTTGCCACCTGAGCTCTCAGCTTGTTTTTTTCCAGCTTTCTCTGGCATGACTTTATCAGGCAACATTCCCGCTTCAGTTTTTTTGGTCAGTTTTGCCCTCTTAAGTGCCATGGGAATTTTATAGTGAAGCGATTCTAAGAGTGACGGCAGTCATCTGCGTGACATACTAAAACACAACATTGTATGAAGACCAAACCAAGCTCTCTCTGCATATTTAAGCTTGGCACAACGTTCTACAGCACCCTGCAGGCTCTGTGCAGCCTGGAAATAGCTGTTTTTTAACGCGATTCATGCCGAAGTAATTCGGACCGAAACTAATTTTGTCGGAAAATTCGGCGAAGTGACCGAATCGAATTTTTGAGAAATTCGCCCATCTCTAACCTTGGGGGAAAGAACCCGGCACAATCCCTGCGGCTTTGAAGAGCGTGCGACGAGCCTGAGAGCCACCGTTACCACCAGAGACATCCACCCGCTCACCCAGTGAGCTGTCACGGAGATATAGCGGCCTTGGCCGTGCTTACTAGTCCATGTGTCGGTGGTCAGATGGACTTTGCCAGACACAGATGCAGACAATGCACTCAAATTTTTAGATGACACGTGGCTGGCCAGGGCAGGGACAGCTTTTCTGGAAAAGAAATGCCTGCTCAGCATCTGGTATTGGGGATAGGTAAGGGCCATGACGTGGCAGAACCCATCTGTGTCCACCAGACGGAAAGGCAACATTTCCATGGCCAAACGCCTGGCATTGCCGACATTCGGCTTTTGGCTTTGGGATGGTTTGGGTTAAAGTGTTTCTTCTGTTCCCAAACCTGGTAGACAGAAGGCTGGCTGCTAGACTGGCCACTGTACGGCATGCAGGTCAAACTGGTGGAAGGAGAAGGTGGTGCTGGTGGTACTCAGGCGACGGTGAAGACTGAAGCGGAGGCTGATCATTGATCATGACTCTGAGAGACATGGGTAGCTGAGGAACGCTTGGTCGTGGAGGAGGAGGCGGAGACAGAGGGTGTGACAGTGGTTGAAAGCCCGGGATCGGTGTGGCCTTTTTTCGCCAAGTGTTCCGTCCATTTCAACTCATGCATTCGCTGCATGTGACTAGACATGTTGGTGGTGGTTAAACACCTAAGATTCTTCCCTCTACTGATGCGTTTATGGCAAAGGCGGCATATGACATTGCTGGGGGAATCAGAGGCTTGCTCGAAAAAGGCCCAGGCTTGAGAGGTCCTGGACCTTTACAACAGTGAAAAGCAAGGAGCGGTGTTTCCGCTGATTGTGGCTGGTGGAATAATCTCAGCGGACTTGTGCGACCGCCCTCTGTCTTTTTGAGGCGGAACCCGTACTGACACTACCCCATCGTCTTCCTCCTCGTCCAGTGATGAAGCTCAAGTAAATTCTGCTGAAAAGACCACGTTGGATCCGCAATGTCATCATCATCAACACAGGTGACTTCCTCGTCCTGAAATTCTGGATCCTGGAGCTGCGGGCTACAAGCAACAGGCACTGCAAGGCGTTGCCAACCACACGGGATTTTTGCCGATTGACCGGCTTCCTTCTCCTCCTCATGGCATCAGCAATTGGACGTCAGAGCAGACAAAATCCTCCTCTTTGGCCTCTTGATCTTTTGATATTACTTCTGACCCCGACCGCATTTTGTCATCAAAGGTCTTCAGAAAATGGATTATCCACAGTGGTGGGTACATGAGTTGACATTTGGGCTGCCTTCGCTTTATGTTGGACGGATGCTGACGATGATGATGATGATGACGACATTTGTGACCGTGACTGGGTGGACGAGGAGGTAAGACTGCTGGATGCAGGTTGCATTAACCACTGAAGAACAGATTGGCGACGCTGTTCGTTACGGAGATTCACAGGGCACCGACCCAGCGATGATAGGCCTGACGGTCCTGCAACCGAAGATCCGCCGGCTTGCGTGTTGTCATCCAGCACTGGAAGGAGCACCTTCTCTCGTACCTCTACCTCCATGTCCTACACCCCTGTTTGCTCGCTTACCACCTGCATTTTGCTCCATGTTCAGAAAGATAAAAATGCAAAAAGGTATGGAAGAGTTTTTGACAGTCTCTTATTGAAAGACGGCAAATCACAGCTATTCTTCAATCCCTATAATTTCCAACAGCCAACTAGGATTAGAAACCGAATTGTTTCTAGCAAATACCTGTGAAATGCAGTCTGGTGGAAGAACCGTAAGACAAAATCAACAGTGTTCTTCCTTCAGTCCCAGTGATTTACAACTGCCCAGTAGGACTAGGAATTGATAGTTTTCAACAAACTATCATACAAGTGCGCTATATGCGCCAAACTGAGATTCACCGAGTGCAATAAAACTATTCAAAAGTTACACGGATGACAATTGCGTTTTTTTGCAACAATGACAAATGAGAGCAGTTACTAGAAATTTTTTTAATCAAAATTGCCGTACAACGTGGTTATTTGAAAAAAACTGGAGTCGCACCACCTGCAATACAGCTATTTTAAAGGTAAACGGATAACAAAAGGTGGTTTTTGCACCAGTTAAATACACCAGCAATTACTAGAAAATGTCTGTATCCAAATTTAAGTACAAGGTGGCTCTTTGAAAAATACTGGGCCGCTCCACGTGCAGTACAGCTATTTTAAAAGTAAATGGATAACAAAAGGTGGTTTTTGCACCAGTTAAATACACCAACAATTACTAGAAAATTTCTGTATCCAAATTTAAGTACTATGTGGCTCTTTGAACCAAACTGGGCTGCACCACGTTCAATACACCTATTTTAAAGTTACACGGATAAGAAAAGGTGGTTTTTGCACAATGAAATATACCAACAGTTACTAGAAAATTTCGGTATCTAAATTTAATGACAAGGTGGCTCTTTGAAAAAACTGGGACGCACAAAATAAAAGGTACTATTTCACCTCAGGTGCAAGGTGTGCTGGCCAAAAAGTGGTAAAAAAATGCCATTTCAATGCAGGTTCAAAGCAGAGTCTGGGCTGCACAATATGAACCCTCCTTTCAAAAGCCTGTCTGTCTATCTGTCCGCCCCCATCCCTCCCCCCCCCCGCTCCCCCGTCAGCTGGACAGCGCTAGATGCTTCTTTAAAAGTCTCTGTCTAACTAAATAAGAACTGAAATTCTCTAATCTACCTATATTCTAATGTTCACAGCTAAAAGCATATTTGTCTGTATGAATAAAGATAAGAACTGTGTCTCTGAGCTGAGCTGTATTGAGAGACACGCAGCACACGTCTTGCTCTAATGTTAGACACTAAAAGACTGATGCTGAACAGGAAACGCTGGTCTATGCAAAACGAGGTCATGTGATTTTTCCAGCCAATGACAACCATACACATCACAGTTATGACGTCGCACACCCAGCTCACCCTGCTCTATGCTCTGAGCTGATTTGCTGGCCGCCAAAATGACAGGAAACGCTGAAAATGGCGCGATAGTAATAGATTATCTGTAAAATTGTCACCTAAAATATCGCGTGATCGGAAATATCCGATCAGCCTAAAAATCGTGCCAATTTCAACTTTGTCGATTTTATAATCGCTCATCTCTACTGGATATTAAAAGATTTGTTAGATCACTAACTGTAAGAAAGCATTTTGAAGAACACACAGGAGACAGTTGAGGATATTGATAATCAAAGTAAAGATGAAAATATGTTACGCAATGAATATGATACATTGTTGTTTCAAGAACAACAAACACTGTTTCTGTTAAAAGAATTACAATGTGGTAATATCGACCATACCGTGCAGAGTGGTGATGTGGAGCACTGCTGTGGGATCCCAAACTTTTATCCTATTAAATCTCGTGTAAATGTTATGGATGCTTTCCAGATTACCATGGAACGAGATTTGAAAAATCTATTAAAGGTAAATAAAGCTAGGAGAAAAAATTATTTCAATAACATCAGTAAAAACGAAAGTATAGCTTTAAAAGAATTTAAGAAAAACAAAAATCTGGTCATTAAAAAAGCAGACAAGGGGGGTTCCACAGTAGTGCTAGATGCTCCACTTTACAGAAAATGATGTGGGCATTTTAAATGACACATCTACTTATCGGAAATGAAGAGAAAATCCAACCATAAATATCCCCCAAAAATTTACAAAACTACTAGATGAAGGGGTCAAGTTAGGAGCGCTTAATGACAAACAAAGAAAATTTTTAGAGACAAAAAATGCGCAAATTCCAATATTTTATGGCGTTCCCAAACGCCATATAAAACAATTTTCTCCTGGATTATGACGGATTATATCCAGTAGAAATAGCTTGACTGAAAAACTAAGTAATTTTGTGGATAAATACCTTCAACTATTAATCCAGACTGTCCCGGGTAACTTAAAGGATAGTACGAAGGTTTTACAGGCTTTTCAAAATTTTACGTGGTCATCTAATTATACTTGGCTTAGATGTAGTAAGTTTATATTCCAATATACCGCAACATATGGTAATACCAGCTATAGAATATCATCTAAATAAATCAAAAATAAAAAACTTAAAAGGATCTACTATATACTGGTGGTAACAAAAAAGAGTTAGACTCAAAAACACAAAAAGAAAATTCATTGTTTTTTTCTACACCTTATAATGCAAGTTTTAATCAGATAAAAAAGAACTTTTATAAAAACATCAATATATTAAGATAAGATTCAAAGTTTGCTAGCATTATAGATAGAGGAGTATGTTGCATACCTAAAAGAAATAAAACAATTGATAGCGAGGTATCACCTAGTAATTTTATGAGCAAACATAACAACAAAGTTTGGTTATTGCAGAAGGGATTTTTCCACGCGGCGGTCGTAGGTGCAATATTTGTAAATATGTAATTAAGAGTAAAACCTTTAAAATAAATTTAATGCACAGTAAGGAATATTCAATACAAAGTTTTATTTATTGTGATACTGGTCATATCATTTATGGCATTCAATGCAATATCTGCGATAAACTCTATGTAGGTAGTAGCATCAGAAAATTTAAAACGCGAATTGCGGAACATATAAATAGTATAAAGAAAGGTCAGACTACTTACTCAGGTGCAGCAAAACATGTTATTGAAAAACGTGCATGCGATTTAAAAAGTTTCTCTTGCTTTGGCATAGAGAAAGTTGAGCGCTCTGTTAGGGGAGAACATTGGCAGCAGAAGGTGCGGCTTCGAGAGGCGTACAGGATACTGGAGCTGCAAATCAGAGCGCCTGTAGGATTAAACTTTCATAAAGATCTAGCATACATTTATTAATAGTATTCATGGTGATTATTTATATATAACACATACCAGTGATCAAATTATGTAATTGATGGTTTTGTATTTTAATATATGTAAACACGTAATGTTTTTAAAAGAAAGACAGTGAGGGGTTAAAGGATATGACGTTCATGGTGACATACCATGGACTCCCCTTTTAAAGTTTGCCATGTGAGTAATGTTGCTAAGCTGTGAACAAGTGCAAGTGTTGTGCCCGAAACACGTTGGCTTTTTGTGCCTTTTTTTTATACCCTCTGCACATTTGGACATTAATAAAAGTATTTATCTTCATTTCTGCAATTGCTGGATCCATCATACTCTTTTGCCTCAAAATAAATATACCCTTAAGTGAAAGTAGACAAATTGTGCCTAGTTTGCGATTTTCCCTCGATGGTGTTATGTGACTTGTTAGCCCAGGTTCACACGGCTTATTCAAGCCGGAATTGCGAGCTGGATTGCGCTCACAATTCCGGCTTGAATAAGGGGCGGCGGCGCGGCCCGCCGGCCCCATAGACTTGCATTATCCAAGGCGCGTATTGCGCCTGGATAATGTGCATGTCACTTTCTCCCCGCCCGGCGGATTCGCCGAGCAGGGAGGAGCGACGGAATCCACTGTTCTCTATGAGAACGGGGGATACCGTAATTACTGCGACGGATTGGCGGCCCTTTGCAGCGCAAATCGGGGCGCACAGTACGGCACCAATCCGCGGCAAAAAAAGCGTGTAAGGGCCCCCTAAGTGTTAAAAGCCCTCAGGTGTAAATGGGGAGCAGGTGTTTAAATTTTGGGGTTTTTCCCTTACACCATCTGGTCACTGGGGTTAAAACATGGCACCATAGACAAACTGTTTGAGGATCTGAAAAAAAAAAAGAATTTTTGTGTACAGAAAAGGGCCTGGGCTAAAAAAGAGTGCCAACACCCTAAAATGGGGGCAGACGGGGCCAAGACCATACAGCGGTTAAACAAGACGGTTCCACTAAAAACGGGCCTCCCCAGGGTTTGACCAAAAAATTTGAGTGACATGCTCAGGCCACTTTTAGAGTTGCTTTTCAAAATTGGACATATGAGTGCTGCCGCATTGCGCAGGTTAAAGGAGGAGGAGGGGTCAGCCTCCAGTGTCGATATACCCACACACTGTAAATTGTACCCAGAAGGAACCTCTTCTAAAGATGAGCACAAAAAAAAACCCTAAACAGTTGGCTGAAGATGAGAAGCTAAAAATGGATAGGAACCTTCCCTTTTTTGATGGCCCAAAATGCACTTTTTTTGGTTCGGAGGTGTAAGGGTGTGGGAGAGCCCGTGGAGAGTACAAAGACAAAGCTTTGCCTCACTCACATGTGGGGGGAAATGTTTTTATTTTTGGGGGCATGATGCAGCGGGGGTGTGGGGGGGGGGGCTTTCAATTCATTTAGGGAACGATGAATTGCCCAAAGTACGGACATACGAAACAGGCATGACCCCCTTCCTTTTAGAAACTGGGCTGCAAGGCAGACCCAACATGATAACGACCCGAAACCAAAACCCCCATGATGACCACTGCCTGTAAAGAAAAATAAAGTAAAGGTGCTGGACTGGGCCAAGCTGTCTCCAAAATAACCCATTGGCATCTATTGGCATCCAAAAAAGGAAAGTGGAGGGTCACAAGGGGCTCTAAGGGTATGTTCACATGGCTTATTTGGACACTGATTTTTCAGCGCCCAAAACAGCATCAAAACCTTGCCTGAAACACGCTTCTTCAGAAGTTTTTGACGAGGTTTTGGATGAGGTTTTAGATGAGGTTTTCAACACTGTTTTCACCCATTCAAATTAATAGCCAGGGCAAAAACTATGCCGAAAAATGCTCTAAAAGCACGTGAAAAACACACCGAGAAATGTGTCTAAAAACGTGCCGAAGTTTCGGATCAGGTTTTGAAGCTCTCCATTGGTTCCTATGGGTATTTTCAGCACTGAAAATGCTTCAAGAATTGACATGAAGCTTCTTTTTCAGCACCCACAACAGCTTCCAAAGAAGCGCCTAAAACGTGCATAAAAACCTCGTCATATGTGAACTACGATGCTGTTTTACATAGGAATCAATGAAAATGAACTGGGGCGGTTTGGAGACTTTTTTTATGCTGTTTTGGGGGCGGAAACGCTCCGAAAATAGCGTAAAAATCAGCCGTGTGAATATGCCCTAACATCCAACAGCTCCTTGAGGTCGTCATGTTGGAATTGATGATTCCAATGGCAACCTGTGAAGCTTTAGTGAACTCCATGCCCAAGAGAGTTAAGGCAGGGCTGGGAAACAGTGGTGGCCACACAAAATATTGACACTTTGGACACAATTTGTCCATTTTCACTTAGGGGTGTACTTACTTTTGTTGCCAGCAGTTTAGACATTGTTGGCTGTGTGTTGAGTTAATTTGAGGGCACACCAACTTTACACTGTTGTGCTAGCTGTACACTGATTACTTTACATTGTATCAAAGTGTCAGGTCTTCAGTGTTGTCCCATAAAAACATACAGTTGTGCTCAAAAGGTAGGTATATATACAGGGTCCCTTGTAGCTGGGGAGGTATATACAGTTGTTCTCAAAAGTTTACATACCCCAGCAGAATTTTTGCTTTCTTGGCCTTTTTCCAGAGAATATGAATGATAACACAAAAACTTTTTTTCCAGTCATTGTTAGTGGTTGGGTGAAGCCAAACTACTGTGTTTTTCTTTGTAAATCATAATATTAACCAAAAACATCCAAATGACCCTGATCAAATGTTCACATACCCAGTTCTTAATAACCCTGTATTGCCCTTCTAACATCAATTGACAGCTTGAGTTTTTGTGGTAGCTGTGGATGAGGCTCTTTATTTTCTCAGATCGTAAAGCTGCCCATTGATCTGGGCAAAAAGCCTCCAGTTCCTGTAAATTCCTAGTTAAACAGGTTGAAGGTCCATCAAGTCCAACTTTTATTATGTTGATCCCGATTAAATCAAAAACCCTAATGCAATGAATGTAAATTGCCATATGCTAGAGGAATAAATTCTTCCTAACTGCAAATATGACAATCAGAAAAAATCCATGGGTCAATGCTGCATGTCCAGAATCTATTAAATATAACAGGTAATATTTTATTTTTCAAGACAGGAGACCATCACAATATAATATGGCGTTAAGTATAATCTAACTGCCCTTACACTAATGAATCTGTGTCTATGATGATAAAAGCTTCTTTTCTCTAGATATAGAGTAAATGGTTATTATAGGCCTTTGTGGCCATGCAGGATCTGTGCAGACAACTGTGTGCACTAGCTCTGATGTGGTGGAATCTGACCCACTTTCATTAGCAGCAGGCTATTTTTACAGCATGCTTCAATTTCTACTGTTTTCTGTTCATTATAAATTATAATAATGGTACTTTTTAGGAAAATTCATCTGTTCTTTAAAAGTATTATTAACCAAAGAATAACAAGTTAATAAAAAAGTGTAATGTCATAAGTAGTGTTGTACTTTGGATTCGAGTCAGGATGATTCAACCTGACCTGAATTTTGGGCAACCAATTGGCAGTCTGTGGGAAAATCAGGGCAACCAACTGGAAGCCTACCAGTCAGACAGGAAAAAAGGAAGTGTATCATACACTTCCTTTTTCCTGTCTGAATGGCAGACTTCCAATTGGTTGCCCAATTTTCTTTAAGGCTGTTAATTAGTTGCTAAAATTTGGGTCAGGCTAAATCGTTTGTCAATGACTAAATGAACTACTATAAATATGGGTACAGTTTAGTTTAAACCCCTGCTCCTAATCTATTTTACAAACCAGTATGCTATATATGCAGAGATTTTACTCTCTAGTAGCGTTAGGAAAGGAAGTACAATCTCTGTGAATAGCGCATCAGATGGAACCTATAAGGCAACACTCTGCACACATGCACTGCTGTACAGGATCCCTTCACATGGCTCTGCTGTGTGCATGAGGCTTTAAATGGTTGTCTCACCATGCTGCTTCAAGGAGCTTCGGGTGGCATGAGTGCAGGAGGTTTGTAAACTGTAGTGCACAAGGCTACAGAGCTCTAAAAGGTTAAAGCTTGTCAATACCTAATGTAAACAAGTTCCCAGTTTTCAATATAAGAAACAGAGCAGGAAGTGACAACACCAGCCCAATCACTTATAGAGCTTGTAAAAGCAGAGAGATGCAGCCGGGTACTAGAGAAGATTGTGTGCAAAAGCAGGAGATAAGAACTACTCCTAACTCTGAAGAGAAGTAAAATCAGACCAGCAATGTATATGATAATAAAATGTATTTACCTATGCCTACACGTTTAAAGCAAATCAATGAAATAGGATTATCCCTTCAATGATTTTAATTCCATCTGAGCTGTAAAATAAAACATATTTGTATAGTATATATCAGTGTTAAACTATTCTGCAGTACTGGAATTGCATTTGTGACTTCATAATAATTCAAATTTTTTTTAAAGTGGAGAATTTTTTACATTCTGTAGTTAAATCCAGCCTCAAATTACCAGCAGATACTCCATGAATAATGATAGTATAGCATCACCTACAATTTCTTATCAATAGCTTTACTATGTCCTCAGTAAATATGCCAAGGTCGACACATGCTTAGCCTTACTTACTTATTTCTTAATAAGTGTAAATACAAAAAATGTCTATATTTATGGTTTGGATTTAACTTAAAGTAATAGTCTTCATGGACAGCCCCTTTAAATACAGTATGTGTTGCATCTTATATGGAATTATTTTAAAAATCTGTCAAAAAAAATTCTACATCTCTACATGGAAAATTAAATTATTAAGATGTATGAGGTAATTGACACACTTATGTTTAGCAAACTACTAAGTGTAGAGTTTTGATTAATTTCTAGCAGATGTGTACTTTATAAGCATAAAAACCTATATTTTGGGTTCATCTTCTAGAAAGGAAATAAGCAATTAAAAATATTCAGCTTTTCATCAGCCTAAACACAGACTTAATTTTCATATAGCAATCATTAACAACATTTTTTTTCCATTTCTAAGAACTCGGCTGTGTTGGTATTCCCATCTCATTGATTAGCGTTAAATGGGGTTGTTCACTAAAAAAATCAATTAAATAAAGGCTAGGGTGGGCAAAAAAAATTATACAAAACAATACTTATCTGTCCCCCGCTACCGCCACTCTGGAGCTCCCAACAATCCGTTCCTCTTCACTTCTTTATTCTCATCCAGACACAGTGGAATGCTCCTGCTCCATTAACTTCAAGTGTAGAGTGAACCTCTCCAGCGTTTTGGGACGAGAAAACAAAAGTGAAGAGAGAAGGTTCTCAGCAACGGCCCACTATTAAAGGGGACACCTAGGTAAGTATCAGGATTTTTTATGTTTTGGCCACCTTGGCCCCAATTTTTTTTTTAATAGACAACTCCTTTAATCTCTTAGCGCACCTTGACGTAACCGTACATCATGGTGTGTTAATACTTAAAGCACCATAATGTACAGGTGGTCATGGCGATCATGCGGGCACAGGAGGTGTGACCACATGATCGCTGCGGGAGTCCGGCGAAAATTTAAATACTGTATATAAATTTGGTAAAAAAAAATAATAAACACTACTATGATTGCTGTATTTTGTTCATCTTGCCTCCCAAAATGGTACCAATAAAAATTTCAACTTATTCTGCAGAAAACAAGCCCTTAATCAGCTCCATATGCAGAAAAATAAAAAAGTTATGGCTGTCAGATTTTGAAGACATACAAATGCAATTTTTTACAAACACATTTCTATTATGTAAAAGTAATAAAACATAAAAACTACTGACCGCATAATAAAGTTATCATGTGATTTATACTGCATGGCGAACGCTGTAGAAATGAAACCGAATGGCCGAATCGCAGAATTCTTTTTCATTTTCATGGCTCAATGCTAAAAAAAAAAAAAAGCATAATACACCCCTAAATGAATTCTCTGAGGGGTGCTGAATCCTAAACGGGGTGAGTTCTGGAAGGTTTCACCTGTTCTGGTACTTTGGGAGCTTTGCAAATGCGACATGGAACGCACCAAAATCTGTGTTCCGAAAGCCAGGGAAAAGCTAGGACCTGACCATCCTCCCGTGCCTTTTATGCCATGTTCTTCCTCCCCTACAAAATCTCTTTCCCTTCCACCCCGGAAGAGGAGCTGATACAACTTGGAGTCATGGATGCTAAAACCAGGAAGGAGTACCGCATGAGAAACGTCCTGTGTCTGTACTGTGGCAAAGGTGGTCATTTTCTTTGGAACTGCCCCACCAGACCCAGGTCATTATACTATTTGAGGCAGGGGCGTCGCTAGGCAGATTCATTCGGGGCACGAGCCCCGAATGAATCTGCCTGTGCCCCGAGTCTCGGCGGCTCCAGGCCGCTGCCGTGGGCCTGAAGCACTCGTTAGTGCGGGCGGCGCCCGCCTATGTCTCTGACTGCGTGGCCGTTTCACAGCAGCCGCGCAGTCAGAGTCGGGGAGGAGGCAGCACGGATCGCTCCCGTCCTGTCTTCTCCCCTGTATGTATGACGCTCAGCGAGCGCCGTACATACACCTGAGCGTCGCAGGGGGTGTGACGCACCACTTTCATCACCCCCCTGCCACGCTGGGATCCTCTAAGCCGGGCCCCGTGAGACGGCGTAAGCTACGTGATGACAGGGCATATATAATAATAATAATAATAATCTTTATTTATATAGTGCCAACATATTTCGCAGCACTTTACAATGTAGAGGGTATAATTACAGACAAAAGACAGACATTACACAGTGAAAGCTACTTACAGGTGAGACACAAGGTGTGAGGGCCCTGCTCGCAAGAGCTTACAATCTAAGAGGTTGCCTGCGGGAAACAAAGGGGAGAAGTGCTAAATTTACATGGCCCAGCCAGCTTTATAATATGGGGAGGTTTACATAAACCTTTGGTGAACCTGCCACCATGACTGTACATCTATCTACCGATAAGTACCTGTGCGTGCCCTAGTGTAGGGAGTGACAAATGTGTGTGATAGAAGGTGGGGGTTAACAATTAGTGGTTTTGGTGTCATCAGCGTAGAGGTGGTACTGGAAGCCAAATCTACTGATGGTTTGGCCAATGGGGGCAGTATAGATTGAGAAGAGGAGTGGACCAAAGAACTGACCCTGAGGGACCCCTACGGCAAGAGGGAGAGGAGGAGGAAGTAGAACCTGCAAATGAGACATGAAGAAGCGGTCAGAGAGGTAGGAAGAGAACCAAGCGAGAGCAGTGTCCTGGATGCCAAGGTGCTGAGCATGCTGAGGAGGGAAAATGGTGATCAACAGTGTCAAATGCGCAGAGAGATCCAGAAGAACCAAAAACGAGTATTTGCCCTGAGTTTTAGCAGTGTGGAGATCGTTAGAGACTTTTACTAGAGCAGTTTCTGTGGAGTGTAATAAGCGGAAACCTGTTTGTAGAGGATCCAGTAGAGAGTTAGAAGAGAGATAGTGGATTAGGCGGAGTAGACCAGGCGTTTCCCGGAGCTTAGAGATAAAAGGGGAAGGTTAGAGACTGGTCGGTAGTTGGCAGCACAGGATGGGTCCAGGGAGGGGTTTTTTTTTAGTAGTGGAGTTAAAGTAGCCAGTTTAAAGGAGGATGGGGAAAATCCCAGTGGAGAGAGAGAGGTTACAGATTGCGGTAAGGTGAGTAAGGATAGCTGGAAAATAGACTGGAGAAGGTGGGAGGGAATGGGGTCGCTAGAGCAGGTGGTGGGGCGAGCAGACAGGAGGGAAACCTGGATACTTCTTTTGTCGTTGGGTCAAGAGCTGAGGGAAAACACTAGAGGATGTGTGGGGAGGGAAGGATGGTTCTGCTTGGGGTTTGTGATGAGATGTTTTGCCGGATACTGTCAATTTTGTCTTTGAAGTGAGTGGCCAGGTCCTCAGCACAGAGGTCAGAGACCGGGGCCTGAGCTTTAGGCCTGAGAAGGGAGTGGATGGTGTCAAACAGGGCGTTTTGGGTTGTTGTGTAAGGTTTGAGATGAGGGGGTGAAATTTTTTTTGTTGGCACTGTGAAAGGGGAGTGTGATAAGTCCTGAGCATGAATTTGTTGGGGAGAAAATCTGCAGGTAGCTTCGACTTTTCCACAGCGCCAGCACCCCTGGA
>JAODAL010043423.1:0-33859 GCA_025379985.1 Phyllomedusa bahiana | reverse complement strand
CAGGCTGTTGGGAACTTTGGGATGGGAATGAAATTTCCCTTTTAGGCAATTTGGGTTTTGGCCTTATGGTTTCCCCAATGTCTTTTTCAGTAGTGGAAACAAAGCCAAAAAAAAAAACTCCCTCCCCCCTCCCTTCCCCCACATCCTCCCAACTTGCTGAACTTGATGGACAATTCTTTATTCACGTTTTAACTATGTAACTAAAGCGTCGTCCATGTCCCAAAAAAATCATTTTAAACCCCAAAGGGCTCAATTAAAAAGGAACAAAAAAATTTTAAAGGGGGTTTTTTGCCCGATGTAATGTTGACGGGGGTCCCCAAAAGGGGGTATTTAACATTTTTCTAAATAAGTGATTACAAAAAGTGAAGCCTGTAGAGCACAGCTTTCTTTACAACCCCTTATTTAAACAAAAAGTTTGCTTTAGACACGACCAGGAGACTGACAGGAGCTGAGGAGTATCTGGGTGGGTTGTGTTGTCTGCACTTTTTATCTGTTTACAGGGAACAGAATGATTTCCCAAAGGGATGTGGACAAAGTCCCGTGGTGAGGCTTTAGGTGTATAGACAACCCCACGGGTTTTTGTTATTATTTGAGTAAAACATTGCAGACGCCCCCTTTACTTCTCCCTCTGTCTCCCGCTGCCACCCCCTTCCTTCCCCTCTACAGCTTCATGATTTTTTTTAAAATTTTTCTCCTGAGCCAAAAAGAGAAAACAACTCACTTCGTGGCAAAACCCCTTTAAACCCTCCTTACCTCCCCCTCTCTCCACGTGGGCTCGCTCTGGTCTCCTGCTTACATTCTATCACTTCTGTAGGGGGACCGTGCGGTTTGGTCATGTGCCTCCATTAAACATCACTGCTCAGCGCTGTTCACTTCCAAACAGAATGCAAGAGGCGGCACATGACAGCGCACCCAAATCCAACTAAAGTGCCAGAATGTTGAGACCAGGGGGAGCAGCGCGGAACTGGGGACTGGATTCTCATTTTTGGAGGACACGACATCCCCGAAATGAAGGGGTTTGAAGCGTTACAAGCCGCTCCGGGTCCCCGTGCAGGGCAGCCGCAGCCGGAGAAAAAGGGGGGAAGAAACGATTTGAAAATAAAAAAAAAATGTTAAAATAATTAAACAATGTAAATAAACATTCAAGTTACCTACCCTAAAACGCTACGAACAACAAAAAACAGCTGCCCCCGCTAAAGGCAAGGCCCCCCCCCCCAGCACCAGCACCGCCGCCCCCGACCCCGGGATCCCGGGATCCGTGACCGCATCCCACCTGCACCCCGACAGACACCGAGATCCGTGACCGGGTCACCACCTCGCACCCCGACATCACCGAGATCCGTGACCGGCATCACCACCGCCTCGCGCCCCGACATCACCGAGATCCGTGACCGGACCACCCGCCCCTCGCGACCAACAGACCCCCGAATCCGTGACCGCATCAACAAACCGCCTCGCACCAGACAGACACCGGACCGTGCCCGGGATCAAAACCCGCCCGCGACCAACAGCACCGAGATCCGTACCGGCATCAACACCCCCCTCGCACCCCACATCACCGGATACGGGGGGCATCAACACCCCTCGCGACCAACAGACACCGAATCCTGCCGCATCACCGCGCCTCGCGCCCCAACATCACCGAATCCTGACCCCATAACACCCCCCTCACACCCCGACATCACCCAGTCCTGACCGCCATCAACACCCCCCAAAACCCCGACATCACCGAGATCCCGGGCCGGCCACCCCGCCCCACCCCACAAAACCGAGTTTACCAGCAAACACTGCCCCCCTCGTGCCCCGCATCACCGAGACCCTACCGCACCCGCCGCCCCCCGCCCCGACATCAAACCGGATCCGTGCCGGGTCACCACCGCCTGGCCCCCCACATCACCGAGATCCGCGCCCGGCACCACCGCCTCGCACCCCGACAACACCGAGATCCGTGACCAGCATCACTGCCCCCTTCCCCGCATCACCGAGTCCTGACCGGCATCAACACCGCCTCGCGCCCCACATCACCGAGATCCGGACCGGCTCACCACCCCCCTGCGCCCCGACACACCGAGATCCGTGCCGGCTCACCCCCCCCTCCGCCCCCACAGACACCGAATCCGTGACCGGCACCACTCTCGCACCCCGACAGACACCGGATCCGTGACCGCACCCCCCTCTCGCACCCCCCGACAGACACCGAGATCCGTGACCGGCTCACCACCTCGCACCCGACAGACCCAGATCCGTGACCGGCACCACCGCCGCCTCGTGCCCCGCAACACCGGAAAAGTGACCGGCATCACCCCCCCGCCTCGCGCCCCCACATCACCAGTCCGTGACCCGGGTCAACCGCCGCCTCCCCCCGACACCCGAGACCGTGCCGGAACACCGCCCCTCGCGCCCCCCACTCACCAGAATCCGGAACCGGCATAAAACCGCCCCCGCGCCCCCGACTACCGAGATCCCGGACCCCGGGAAACAAACCCCTCCCCCCCGACAAAACCGAGATCCTGACCCCGGCATCACGCCCCCCCCCGACATCACCGAGATCCGTGCCCGGCATCACCACCCCGGGCCTCCCGCCCCCACACAACCCCAATCCGTGCCGGCATCACCGCCGCCTCGCGCCCCGACATCACCGAGATCCGTGAGCGGCATCAACACCGCCCGCGCCCCCCACACACACCCAGATCCCTGACCGGCATCACCACCGCCTCGCGCCCCGACATCACCGAGAACCGTGACCGGCATCCCACCCCTCGCGCCCCGACATACCGAGATTCCCGTGAGCGGCATAAAAACCGCCTCGCGCCCTGACAGACCCCCCAAACCGTGACCGACATCACCGCCGCCTCCGCCCCACAGACCCCCGAGATCCGGACGACATCACCGCCGCCTCGCGCCCCGACCTCACCGAGATCCGTGACCGCCATCAACACCGCCTCGCGCCCCGACAGACACCGAGATCCGTGACCGGCATCAACACCGCCTCGCGCCCCGACATCACCGAGAATCCCTGACCCCCCTCACCACCTCCACCCCGACAGACACCAAAATCCTGACCCCGGGATCAACACCGCCTCGCCCCGACATCACCGAGATCCGTCACCGGCATCACCACCTCGCACCCCGTCAGACACCGAGATCCGTGACCGGCACCACCGCCGCCTCGCGCCCCGACATCACCGAGATCCGTGACCGGCATCACCACCGCCTCGCACCCCGACAGACACCGAGATCCGTGACCGGCATCAACACCGCCTCGCGCCCCGACATCACCGAGATCCGTGAGCGGCCAAAAACCCACCCGCACCCCGACGACCCAGATCCTGACCGGCATCAACACCGCCCCGCGCCCCCACATACCCAGATCCGTGACCGGGATCAACCCCGCCTCGGCCCCGACATCACCGGGGAAACCGTGACCGGCACCACCGCCTCGCACCCCGACAACACCGAGATCCGTGACCGGGTAACACCCCCCCGCGCCCCGACATACCGAGATCCGTGACCCGGGATCAACACCGCCTCGGCCCCGAATCACCCGAGTCCCGGCCCGGGTCACCACCTGACCCCCCGACAGACACCCCGGGTCCGGGCCTCCAGCACCGCCGCCTCGCGCCCCGACAGACACCGAGATCCGTGACCGGCATCACCACCGCCTCGCGCCCCGACATCACCGAGATCCGTGACCGGCACCACCGCCTCGCACCCCGACAGACACCGAGATCCGTGACCTCCAGCACCGCCGCCTCGCACCCAGACTCACAGCCGCCACGCGCCCCAGCAGAGACTGAGGACAGATCTACTCCACACACTGCTGGAATATTAGGGAGCTGCAGTGTCTCCAGTCCTGTCCGCTATTACACTACAGTCTATACTATTACACTATATTACAGTGTAGTCACATCCCAGCCGCTCACTTACTCCTGCCCCGCAGGGCCCGCAGGCCGCAGCTGCCCGCCGTCACCGCGCCGCACCACATCCCGCACCGGCTGCTACCACCGCCGTGACATTCACTGACAGGAACACATGCACACCTGTCCGGACGCTAAACCCTCCCGCCCGGAAACAACGACAGCGTGCCGAAGGTTCCGGGAGCCGCCGTGCTGCCGCCAGATGGCGCTCCACACCTTGGAATTGTCAATATAAATAAAATAAGATCAGACAGACAGGGAGGATAGATAGATAGATAGATAGATAGATAGATAGATAGATAGATAGATAGATAGATAGATAGATAGATAGATAGATAGATAGATAGATAGATAGATAGATATGAGAGATAGATATGGGATAGATAGATAGATAGATAGATAGATAGATAGATAGATAGATAACATATATGAAATAAATAAATAGATAGATACAAAGAGAGATAGATAGATAACAATGATCAATAGACGGACAGATAGACAGACAGACATAACAATGATAGATAGATAAACAGATAGACAGATAGATAGCCTATCTACCTATGTCAAAGCCACTGAGATCCTTACAACTTCTGTACTGACTACTCATACATTGATGTAGCCGTGCGGCCCAGAGCTGTTCTTGCTACTTCTGTTGCCGTTTCGATTTCCTGCCATTGGGGGCCCAATCTCATTTAGCTATGGGTCCCTATGATTTCTACTTAGGCCCCTGGTCAGGGCCATTCCTAGGCTAAACTGCACTCAGGAGAGGTGAAGAAATTTCTCTGTGCCCCCTCCCTCCTTTAACATGTTGAGCCTCGAAGCATCACCATCAACCAGGGCCAGAATATACCAAAAGCTTTAACATAAAGTTCCACGTATAAAACTACGAAATAATAGTCATACAGTTGCCAAATTACACTGCTACACTAACCAGAATCCCAGGCTAATAGTACCAATGTCCTACTAAGATCACATATCAGCAGCACATAGTGACTGAATATTATTGCCACACCGTGACCACATATCACCACCACATTGTGGCTGAATAATACACCATACCATTATTGAATACAAACCTTTATACTATAACCAATATTACCGACATACAGTGACCATACAGTGGTGGATAACAGCTGTATACAGGCTCTGCAGACATATAAGTGATTACAGTAAAGTTACATCCAGGGACTTACAGGAGACGTTTCTGAGTTATTCTCTTTGTTGAGTTGTTGTCTTTCCCTTCTCTTCTCCATCTGTCCCAGACGCCATGATGACTTCTCCCGGCCATAACTCCTCACTGTAGAATTTACAAAACAAACATCTTAGACTCCTCACTTTTCCAGCTCTTCCTTACTAATTTCTACCTCTGTACAAGCTCCCCATATATAGCTCCTCAAATGGTAATAATGACCCCTTTGTGCCTCTAACAGTAAAAGTGCCTCCAAATGGCTATGGGGTTCCTATTTATGCACCAAGTTTAAGTCTTGTCTTTTATACCAATATAGGAGGTAGTTAAAAACCCCAAGAGAGTATGTAGGTACACCCCCAAACTAGGTAGGCAGATAGGGAAACCCCCTTCTAGGTAGGTACGTATGGGTACGTATCTAGGTCCCCTATTAGACTAGTAGGTAGGTACGGTAGTTATCCAGTTCCCCTGTAGGTCGGTGGGTAGGTATATAGGGCCCTTTTAGATAGGTAGGAATAGACCCCCCCCCCAAGTCGTTAGGTAGGTATAGAGGCCCCTCAGTAGGTATGTATATAAGCCACTAGTAGGTAGGTATATAAGCTCCCTGTAGGTACATATAGCCCCCATTTAGGTAGATATAGCCCACCTTTAGGTAGATACAGCCCGTCTGTAGGTAGATATAGCCCAACTGTAGGTAGATGCCTATGCCCCTCGTAGGTAGCTGTATACCCCCTATAGGTAGTTATATGCTTCCTGTAGGTAGGTGTTTGCCCCCTGTTTGCTATTATTTTAATATATCCCCTTGTAGGTTATTGTTTTTAATATATGCTCCCTGTAAAGTGTAAATGAAAATAAAAAGGTACCCACCTCTCCATGTTCTCCGCAGTACGGTCAGCTCTGGTGTAAGCAGTGTGACGTCATCACGCCGCTGACACCGGGACACAGCTCCTGGGATCTCCTGGGTCGGAAGCGTAAGCCTCCAACCTAGGAGACCCAGCGTCACAGGGAGCATGGTGAAAGCCGTGCATCACGCCCCTTGTGACGGTCATCTGTATGTACAGCACTTACTCAGCGCTATACATACAATTGAGAAAGCAAGGACAGTAACGAACGGTCCTGCCTCCTCCCTGCACAAGCAGCTGCATGGTGTGTGCAGCTGCTGACCCTGCACGGCTGTTTTAAAATGGCCGTGCAGAGTCTGATAGTGATCACCGGGCGGGAGGAATGGCAATGTCCCTGGTATACATATAGTATAAGTAGATGAGTTCATACAATAGTTACCTGGATACTCTTACATATATTAACCAGTTCCTGACCACGCCGTTCATTTTTTTTCAGAGCACTATATTAACACTATATTAACATCCATAACACTGCATCACCCACACATGTCCCCATAACATTGCATCACCCACAGATGTCCCCATAACACCGCATCACCCACAGATGTCCCCATAACACTGCATCACCCACACATGTCCCCATAACAATGCATCACCCACAGATGTCCCCATAACATTGCATCACCCACAGATGTCCCCATAACACTGCATCACCCACAGATGTCCCCATAACAGTGCATCACCCACAGATGTCCCCATAACACCGCATCACCCACAGATGTCCCCATAACACTGCATCACCCACAGATGTCCCCATAACACTGCATCATCCACAGATGTCCCCATAACAGTGCATCACCCACAGATGTCCCCATAACACTGCATCACCCACAGATGTCCCCATAACAATGCATCACCCACAGATGTCCCCATAACAGTGCATCACCCACAGATGTCCCCATAACACCGCATCACCCACAGATGTCCCCATAACACTGCATCACCCACAGATGTCCCCATAACACCGCATCACCCACAGATGTCCCCATAACAATGCATCACCCACAGATGTCCCCATAACACTGCATCACCCACAGATGTCCCCATAACACTTCATTATCCACAGATGTCCCCATAACAGTGCATCACCCACAGATGTCCCCATAACAATGCATCACCCACAGATGTCCCCATAACACCGCATCACCCACAGATGTCCCCATAACACTGCATCACCCACAGATGTCCCCATAACACTGCATCACCCACAGATGTCCCCATAACAATGCATCACCCACAGATGTCCCCATAACAATGCATCATCCACAGATGTCCCCATAACAGTGCATCACCCACAGATGTCCCCATAACACCGCATCACCCACAGATGTCCCCATAACAATGCATCACCCACAGATGTCCCCATAACACTGCATAACCCACAGATGTCCCCATAACAGTGCATCACCCACAGATGTCCCCATAACACTTCATTATCCACAGATGTCCCCATAACACTGCATCACCCACAGATGTCCCCATAACAATGCATCACCCACAGATGTCCCCATAACAATGCATCACCCACAGATGTCCCCATAACACTGCATCACCCACAGATGTCCCCATAACACTGCATCACCCACAGATGTCCCCATAACACTGCATCACCCACAGATGTCCCCATAACACTGCATCACCCACAGATGTCCCCATAACAATGCATCACCCACAGATGTCCCCATAACACCGCATCACCCACAAAATCCCCCCCATAACACTCCCAAAACCCCCACAGATTCCCCCAAAAAATTTGCTTCAACCCCGATGTCCCCATAAAAACCACCCGCTTTCACCCCAAAATTTCCCCCAAATAACACTGAAATACCCACAAGGGTCCCCCTAACATTTGCATCACCCCCCAAAATTCCAAATAACCCCCTTCATTATCCACAGATGTCCCCATAACAGTGCCATAAACCCACAGATCCCCCATAACAGTGCATCACCCAAACCCCCCATAACAGTGCATCCCCCCACAATGCCCCCCATAACATTTGCATAAACCCACAGATGTCCCCTTAAACTGCATCACCCAAAGTTGTCCCAATTAAAAACTGCTTAACCCACAGAGGGCCCCAATAACAGTGCATAAACCCCCAGATGCCCCCATAAAAAAACCATCACCCCCCAGATTTTCCCCATAACACCCTCATCACCCACAGTTGTCCCCTTTACACTGCAAAAACCCCAACAGATGCCCCCAAAAAACAATGCTCACCCAAAATTTTGCCCCCATAACACTTCATTATCCAAGATGTCCCCATAAAAAGGTGAAATCACCCCACGATTTTCCCCCATAACAATGCAACACCCACAGATGTCCCCATAACACTGCATAACCCACGATGCCCCAAAACATGAAATCACCCACAAAAATTCCCCTTAAAACCGCATCACCCACAGATGCCCCAAAAACACCGACCCCCCCAAAAAGTTTTCCCCATAAAAATGCATCACCCACGGGAAGTCCCATAACATTGAAACACCCACGAATCCCCATAACACTGCATAACCCCAGATTTTCCCCAAAACCACTGCATCAAAACCCACAGATGTCCCCATAAAAAAGCTTCACCCCCAATGTCCCCATAACACCGAAACCCCCCACGATGCCCCCAAAAACCCCACCCCCCTCCCCCCGGGGGATGCCCCCATAAAAATGCATCACCCACAGATTCCCCAAAACAAGGGCATATCCACAGATGTCCCCATAAACCCCCATCCCCCAAACAGATGTCCCCATAACACTGATAAACCCACAAAATGTCCCCAAAAATTTGCATCCCCCACAGACCCCCCATAAAAGTGCTTACCCAAAAGATGTCCCCATAACACCGCAAAAACCCCCCAGATTTTCCCCATAAAAGGCATCATCCACAGATGTCCCCATAACACTGCCCCACCCACAATGTCCCCCAAAACAGGGGCATAATCCAAAGATGTCCCCATAACACTGCATCCCCCAAGATGTCCCCATAACATTGCATCACCCCAGATGCCCCCTTTAACACTGAAACACCCACAGATGTCCCCATAACACTGCATAAACCCACAGATGTCCCCAAAAACACGCACCCACCCACAGATGTCCCCAAAAACAACATAAACCCACAGATGTCCCCATAAAAACTGCACCACCCAACAGATGCCCCCCATAAATGCATCCTCAAAAGATATCCCCATGACAATGTTTCATAAAACAGAAGTCCCCCATAACTTGGCAAACCCACAAAAGCCCCCAAAACCCATTTTGAAATCCCCCCCAGATGCCCCCATAAATTGCATCCCCCACAGTTTCCCCCATAAAAATCCCTTTCACCCAAAAGAGTCCCCAAAACCCACCGCATAAACCCACAGAGGTCCCCAAAAAAATTTCATCACCCCAACAGATGTCCCCATAACATGCATCCCCCCACAGATCCCCCAAAAACCGTGAAAATCCCCCACAATTTCCCCAAAACCCCGCTTCCCCCCACAGATGTCCCCTTAACAATGACCCTCCACAGTGTCCCCAAAAACCTTTGCATCACCCACAAATGCCCCCAAAACTTCTTTCATCCACAGATGCCCCCATAACACTGCATCCCCCACGGGATGTCCCCATAACATTGCTTCACCCACAGATCCCCCATAACCCTCCCATCACCCACAGATGCCCCCAAAAACACTGCATCACCCCCCCAATTTTCCCCAAAAACCAATCCCTCACCCAAAGTTTGTCCCCTTAAAAAATAGCATCACCCACAGATGTCCCCATAAAAATGCATATCCACAATGTCCCCAAACAGTGAATCACCCAAAAGTTTATCCCCATGCCCAATGCATAAACCACAGATGCCCCCAAAACCCAGTGCATCACCCACAGTTTTCCCCCCAAACACTGCATCCCCCCCACAGATTCCCCATAACAATGCATCACCCCCCCCCAGATGTCCCCAAAACCCACTGCATCACCCACAGATGTCCCCATAACCTTCTTTTAACCCCCGATGCCCCCAAATTAACAATGAAAATTCATCCACAATGTCCCCATAAAAATGCATATCCACAGATGCCCCCAAAAAACCCCCGCATCCCCCACAGATGTCCCATAACGTTGCTTTCCCCAAAATTTTGTCCCCATAACAGTGCATCCCCCAACAGATGTCCCCATAACACTAAAAACCCCAAAACAGATGTCCCCATAACACTGCATCACCCCCCCAGTTTTTCCCCCAAAACCAATGTACCCACAGATGCCCCCCAAACAATGCATCATCCCACGGGATGTCCCCATAACACTGAATCACCCCCCGATGTCCCCAAAACCCACTGAATCACCCCCCCACATGTCCCCATAACACTGCATCACCCCCCAAAATTTTCCCCATAACACTGCATAACCCAAGATTCCCCAAAAACAATGCTTCACCCACAGATGTCCCCCATAACCCTGCATCACCCAAACTTGCCCCCCAAAACATGCCACCCCCACGGGAATTTTTTCCCCATAACACTGCATAACCCAAGATGTCCCCATAAACAATCCCAATCCCCCCAAACGGATGTCCCCATAACACCGCATCACCCCAAAAATTGCCCCCATAAAAAGGGAAATCACCCACAGATGCCCCCCTAACACTGCATCCCCCAACGATGTCCCTATAACATTTCCCATTATCCAAAGATGTCCCCTTTAACAGTGCATCACCCACAGATGCCCCCATAAAAAGTGCTTTCCCCCCAAGACCCCCCCATAACAGTGCTTTCCCCCACAGATGTCCCCATAACATTTGCATCACCCACAGATTTTCCCCCCATAACATTTGGCATCCCCACAATTCCCCATAACACTGCATAACCCACAATGTCCCCAAAAACGGGTGCATCACCCACAGATTTTCCCCCATCCAATGCTTTCACCCAAAAGATGCCCCCCAAAAAAACTGACACCCACAAAATTGTCCCCAAAACACTGCAAAACCCCCAACAGATGTCCCCATAACAATGCATCACCCACATATTTTCCCCAAAACACTTAAATTATCCACGATGTCCCCATAACGGGTGCATCACCCACAGATTTTCCCCATAACAACATACCCCACAGTTTTCCCCCCATAACACTGCAAAAACCACAATGCCCCAAATAACAGTGCAAAACCCACAGATGTCCCCATAACACCGAAATCACCCACAGATGTCCCCATAAACCGCTTTCACCCACAGATGTCCCCATAAAATTGAATCCCCCACAAAAAATTTCCCCATAACATTGCATCACCCACAAAAGGGTCCCCATAAAAACTGCATCCCCCCACAATTTTCCCCAAAACACTGCTCCCCCAACGGGGGATTTTCCCCCAAACCCCAATGCAAACCCCCCCCCAGATTTTCCCCTTAACCCCGAAACCCACTTTGTCCCCCATAACACCGCATCCCCCACAGTTTGTCCCCATAACACTGCATCCCCCAAACGGGATGTCCCCATAAAAATTTGATCACCCACGATGTCCCCATAACCCCGCTTCACCCACAATGCCCCATAACACGGCATCACCCAGATGCCCCCAATAACACTGAAATCACCCACAAAATCCCCCAAAAACAGGAAACCACCCACAGATGCCCCCCATAAACACCCCCATCCCCCCAAAGAATCCCCATAACAAGGGCATCATCCCCCAAAAGTCCCCATAAACACTGTAAATACCCACAGATCCCCCAAAACACTGAATCACCCACAGATATCCCCATAACACGGGCTTTTAACCCACAATGCCCCCTTAAAAATCCCTAACCCACAGATGCCCCCATAACCCTTCATTATCCACAGATGCCCCCAAAAAACAGGGGCATCCCCCAAAAGATGTCCCCATAAAAATCCCATCACCCACAGATGTCCCCAAAACACGGGCAAAAACCCAAACGGGTTTGCCCCCCAAAAACAGTCCCATCACCCACAGATGCCCCCATAAAAACCCATCACCCCAGTACCCCCCACAACCCCGCATCCCCCACAGATGTCCCCCTAAAAAATTTCATAAACCCACAGAAGCCCCCATAACATTGCATCACCCACAAAATTTCCCCCCTTAAAACGCATAAACCCAAAGAGGGCCCCCATAAAAATTGCTTTCACCCACAATGCCCCCCAAAAAACACCCCATAAAACCCACAGTGTCCCCATAACAATGCTTTCACCAAAGATGTCCCCAAAACCCACCGAAATCCCCCACAGATGTCCCCATAACACCGCATCACCCCAAAAATGTCCCCTTTAACAACGAAATAAACCCACAGTTTGTCCCCTTTAACAATGCTTCTCCCACAGTTTGCCCCCAAATAACCCCGCACCCACCCCAGATTTTCCCCATAACCGGGCTTTCCCCCAAAACAAGATGTCCCCCATAAAACTCCCATCCCCCCACAGTTTCCCCCATAAAAATGCATCACCCACAGATGGTCCCCAAAAACCCCCGCATCACCCCAAATACCCCCATAACAATGCATCCCCCACAATGTCCCCAAAACGCTGCATAAACCCACAGATCCCCCCATAACACTGCATCACCCACAAAAAGGTCCCCATAAACACTGCATCCCCCACAGATGCCCCCCATAAAAACTCCCTCACCCAAAGTTTATCCCCAAACATTGAAATAAAACCCACAAAAGCCCCCCAAAAACACTGCATCCCCCCACAGATATCCCCATAACCCCTGATAAACCCAAAATTTTGTCCCCAAAAACCCCGCATCACCCACAGATTCCCAAAACACGGGCACCCACCCACAAAATGTCCCCAAACACTGAATAACCCCCACAGATGCCCCCTTTTAACACCGCATCACCCCACAGATGTCCCCAAAAAATGCATCACCCACAGATGTCCCCATAAAAATGCATCATCCCACAGATTTTCCCCATAACACTGCATCACCCCCCAGATGTCCCCATAAAAAATTTTCATCCCCCCCAGATATCCCCATAACACGCTTTACCCACAGTTTCCCCCAAAAAATGAACCCCACCATGCCCCCCCATAAAATTTGCATCACCCACAGTTTTTCCCCAAAACATTGCATCACCCCACAGATGTCCCTATAACACTTCATTATCCACAGTTTCCCCCCAAAAACAGTGCAAAACCCACAGTTTGCCCCCCCATAACACTGCATAACCCACAGATGTCCCCATAACACTGCATCACCCAAAAACATGCCCCCTTTAAAAATTGCACCCACCCAAAAAGATGCCCCCAAAATAAAATGAAATCTTTCCACAGATACCCCCATAAAAATGAAATCATCCACAGATGTCCCCAAACACTGCTTTCCCCCACGGGATGCCCCCATAACGTGCATATCCACAGATGCCCCCAATAACTGAAAACCCACAGATGCCCCCAAAACAATGCATACCCCCCCGAAGTCCCCATAACAATAATCATCCACCCCAATGTCCCCCCATAACTTGCATCACCCACAGATGCCCCCTTAAAAATTTCATCATCCACAGATGCCCCCAAAAAACACTGCATAATCCACAATGCCCCCATAACACTGCATCACCCCCCAGAGGGTCCCCCATAACAGTGCATAACACCCACAGATGCCCCATAAAACCAATGCATAAACCCACAGATGTCCCCATAACCCTGCATACCCCACAGATTTCCCCATAACCCCTGTTTCCCCCAAAAGGGTTTCCCCCAAATAACACTTTTTTTCCCAACAGAGGGTTCCGAAATAACAGTGCATCCCCACGATGTCCCCAAAAAAACTGCTCACCCACAGACCCCCCAATAACACTGAAACACCCACGATTTTCCCCATAACGTTTGCATCACCCACAGATGCCCCCATTATTTCAATGTGTTTTTCCCTTTATCCTAGATATGAGATGTAATCCCCCTTGTACTTGACAAAAAAACCCTCAGAAAAGCCAATTTCTGTGCCCCTCTATAACCACCTTTCCTGTAGCGTTGTCCTAAAATGGGCCCCTGTGATTTTTTGTTTTTTAAATTCCTAAATAATGTGTTCCCTCTAAGATATGATTTAAAAACACAGAAATGACACGTCTGCTTTCCCTCAGCTTGTATATAGCTGCATTTCCCCTGATTTTTATGTATAAGAAGTCTAATCCCAAGATGAGGATTTTTTTCCTCTAATTTTTTCCTAAATTTGGTCTTTTTTTAAAATTTAAGGGATATAGCCTGGGGGCATAGCTACGGGGGGTTTCAAGGGTAGAAATTCACCCCCCGGGGCCCCTGAAACCCCCTGGGGGGCCCCCCAAAAAGGGCCCCCCTGCCACAAAAGGGAGAAAACCAGCATTGCAAGTGGCATTTGGGGAGCCTGGGGGGCCCTTTCATTTTTTTGCATTAGGGCCCCAGACCCCTCAATTTTTACCCCTCGGGATGTAGCTCAGAGTTTCCCCCCCCCTTCCCTTTTTTTGGCGGGTCCCCTCCCCCCAAATGGGGGCCATGTGGGGGCCAATGCTTCAGTGTGTGTGCAGGGGAGGGGTGTGCATGCTTCAGTGTGTGTGCAGGGGAGTGTGTGTGAGGGGAGGGGTGTGCATGCTTCAGTGTGTGTGCAGGAAAGGAGTGTGCATGCTTCAGTGTGTGTGAGGGGAGGAGTGTGCATGCTTCAGTGTGTGTGAGGGGAGGAGTGTGCATGCTTCAGTGTGTGAGGGGAGGAGTGTGCATGCTTCAGTGTGTGTGAGGGGAGGAGTGTGCATGCTTCAGTGTGTGTGAGGGGAGGACTGTGCATGCTTCAGTGTGTGTGAGGGGAGGACTGTGCATGCTTCAGTGTGTGTGAGGGGAGGAGTGTGCATGCTTCAGTGTGTGTGAGGGGAGGACTGTGGCAGAGAGTGCATGCTTCAGTGTGTATCATACATGCCAACCCTCCTAATTTGGGTGGGACTCTCCCGCAAATGGGGGTCATGTCCCGCCCCCCCCGGAGGGTCAGCGAAATCTCCTGCAGAAATGAAAGCAGCTCGCACGGCCTTTTCGGGCAGCTCTGTAAGTAATTAAGCAAAAGTCAGTAACAGTCACACTCAGGTTATGTTCTACACGCTGTTCCTTTGGTCTCACACACCCATTCTTCAAGCCTCCGTATTCTCACTGCGCCCCTGCTTTGGGGGGTCCCTGCAGAGGGGCTTACATTAGAAGAGGTCCTATACGATGATGCTGGGCTCACTTTCCTGGCTGCGCTCTAAGGGCTTGTTCACAAGTAGTTTTCACTCCGTGTTACAAGCGCTTTGTCGGTCCCCAAGACGGACCCAGAGACAGATCTAAACAATTAGCAGTGAGATTATCACTGCGGACTATGAGGAACATGCAGCGGTGTTCACATGAGAGATCGTCGCTGCGTGTTTCAAAAGCGCCGATTGGGTCCGTCTTTGAAAGAATTGACATGCAATACTATGCAAGACGGACCCGAGCAGCGCTATGGAAACACGCAGTGGTGATCTCTCATGTGAACGCCGCTGCATGTTCCTCATAGCCCGCAGTGATAATCTCACTGCTAATTGTTTAGATCCGTCTGTGGGTCCGTCCTGTCGGTCCCCAGGACGGATCTACAAAGCGCTTGTTACACGGAGTGAAAACTCCTTGTGAACAAGCCCTAATTGTCCTGTAAGCCGACACCCCCTGTCCTGAGCACGGTGATGCAGCAGTGCCCTCTCCACTGACTCCTGGCCGCTGTCTGCTCCTCGCTGATTTACAAGGCTCTCAGCACATATTACAGATGGGATGAGACACAGCTGAGCAGCCGGACCTGTGCGGTGCCTCCTCCGCCCTTATCTGTTCACAGAGCATTGATGCATACGATGCCCAAATGTTCAGGGCATGTGAGATTCAAGATTTACGACTGATGAGAGGGAAATGTATTACCTTCTGCATTTGATCGTCCAGAAAGTCCAATTATCTGACAAGGGGCACTACCTGACTGTAGGGGGGCACTACCTGACTGTAAGGGGGCACTACCTAACTGTAAGGGGACACTCCCTGGCTACAAGGGGGCACTACCTGGCTACAAGGGGGCACTACCTGGCTATAAGGCGGCACTACCTGGCTATAAGAGGACAGCTACCAGGCTATAAGGGGACAGCTACCTGGTTATAAGAAGCACTACCTGTCCAGTAGGGACAGTTACCTGGCTATAAGAAGCACTACCTGGCTAGTAGGGACAGATATCTGGCTATAAGGGGAAAGCTACCTGGCTAGTAGGGGACACCTACCTGGCTATTAGTGACAGTTACCTGGCTAAAAGATGAACTACCTGGCTGGGAGGGACAGCTATCTGGCTATAAGAAGTGCTACCTGGCTAGTAGGGACAGCTACCTGGCTAGTAGACGCACTACCTGGCTATAAGAGGGCTACTACCTGGCTACTGGGGGCATTGCCTGACTATTGGAGGCACTGCCTGGCTAGTGGGGACAGCTACCTGGCTGTAGGATGCATCTACCTGGCTAGAAGGGGGCAGCAACCTGGCTACAGGAGGCCACTACCTGGCTACAGGGTTCAAATAGGGCACCGAGAAACCTACCTATTGGGGCACAGTTTGGCAGTATGTCCCAAATCTCCTGGATGCTGAATAGACCATCCAACAGTCCAGGAAAGCTGGGTGACGCCAAAACTCTAATCTAGCTTTCTTCCAGAGTCGTTACACAGCTAGGTGGAGTGGGTATGGCTTTTTAAGGGGCGTAGCTAATCATCAAGAAGGGTGTGGTTATGCAAATTTTTGCCACCACCTTCAAATCTCCTGCTTTCTCACTTTCAAAAGTTGGCATGTATGATGTAGCTTAGTTTATTGGGTGTTAAACTTGTAGGAATGCCATTAGACCTCTACTGCATGTTTGTTCATTGTAAGAAATATATATATACTCACACGTAAGTATATTAATAGCATTGTAATGGAATCAATTCTGTTAGTTTTGCAGGACTTGTCTCCGCAATGATGGCCCAGCCCTTCATTGAAAGGGTATTCCCATCCACTGATTTAATACATTTCTGTTTTGATTTTGCTTCATTTCAAATATACAGCAGGTTCCCTCAGCAAGACAAAATACAGTGCAACTCTCAAAAAACAGGCTTCACGGAGTACATCGTTTGTAGAGTGGTCTAGAAAATATTTTAGCTCAAACCGAACCTTCTTCAGTTCATATCTGGAATGGTGAGGATACAAGGAAGGACGCCACGTGGCAGCTGAGCAAGCACTGCAGCTACCACATGGTGTCCTACTTGGCATCTTACTATATATATATATATATATATATATATATATATATATTATATATATATATATATATATATATATATCAGTATATATATTATAAGGCGGCAGCAGCAGGAAGGGTATATAACGGAGTATATATCCCAGCCAGGTTCCTGGCATGCACCTTC
Source organism: Phyllomedusa bahiana (assembly GCA_025379985.1). Classification (NCBI taxonomy): domain Eukaryota; kingdom Metazoa; phylum Chordata; class Amphibia; order Anura; family Hylidae; genus Phyllomedusa; species Phyllomedusa bahiana. The sequence goes on along the minus strand of JAODAL010043423.1, from coordinate 16,465 downwards.
AGAAGCTCAGATACATGCCACCAAGGTAAAGAGCCTGGAAAGGCCAAATTAGATAGGTGCCAACAGCTCAGGCTGTTGCCACACATTTATTGTTGTGTTAGTATGGCTTTCAGCCATTTCCGGGATGGCCTTTCATTAGGAGTAAGCAAAGAGTAGGGTGAGTGCTTACTCCCCATGTTCCACGCCAGGATTTACCTGGCCTTTATAAGTCAGCAGGTAAGATGACTAGGTGTGGCTACAACCCTGGAGTACCACTGAGTCTTGGGAGGAGATACGCTGTGGAACCAGCGTCTGGCACACCTTTGCTTATGTGCTTACAAAGTGCTAGCGAGTACAACTCTGTTAGAGGGAGCTTGGATGAGCAGGCTCTGATTATGTTGTGTATGCCTTGCACTTGTTTTGCCTACCTTTGTTGCCGTTGAATAAAATACGGAGGATCCGTATTTGCACCTGAACTCTCTGTCTCTTTACCTGAAGAAAAGACATATGCCAAGATCCCAGAGCTGTAAAAGCTCAAGCCATCTTGGGTCCTCCCAGCGGATATTCCGCTTGTGGACTGCTGTCCTTTGGTAGAACGGTTGGCACTTCAACACAGGGCACTTTGACAGTGTTTCTTTAAGTCTGGCCTCCACCAGCTTTATTTCTTCAGCACAGCACACAGCATACAGAAATAATCGCAAACAAAAACCTTGGCCGTCTGGCCACTAACTGCACATGCAGATTCCCTCTCTATATGGAGTCCGGACCTAATGTCCAGTCGGAACAGACAGTCCCACCAGCCTCCACGGGTGTGCTTCCAGAGGTCAGCCGTCTGCTAGCCTCTGGGGCAAGCGCTTCTCCACAGCTCTTCGTCACTCCACTTCTAGGAAGGGAACCACACCCCCTGTACACCTGCAGGCCCAGGTGTTTTATAGGATCCATAGCCCTATCCAAAACCTGGTCTGGAACATGGGGAGTAGACACCCATCTGAAACGTTGTCTACTCCCGATGAGAGCCAACTACCTGTAGTCGCTCTGCCACAATATAAATATATATATATATATATATATATATATATATATATATATATATATATATATATATAAAACTAAATGTAAATATTGTATATAGGTGGTGCTTTTGGTGTGTTGTGGGGGAATCAGTGTTGGGTTGGGCTGTTTTTGTTTTATTCTATGTTTTGGGTTTGTGTCTTGTTGTAATTTTTGTGTTTCTATTTATTATGTATGTATGGACTCTGGTTAGTTTGTATAGAAAATTCGGTTTACTTTCTTTTCATATAGCTAAACAATGATTCGGTTTCTTTCAAAGTCTATAGACAAACCAGTTTTAATGAACTGTCTCCTGATGTGTATGCAAATTAAAATAATCAAGAACAGTTTACACTTTATTTGAATAGCAGGATAAACACAGAAGACAATGTATTTACAAAGTTACTCATCTTTCTATGCAGATAACATCTTAGACTTTTGGATGCCTTGTTAGTATTTCTATTTTAGTTCCTATGACAACACTACAGGCAAGATCCATTCTGCTGTGCACGCCTCCTACAACAATAATCCGTAATCCCTGTTTTGTTTTAGGAACCTACACTATTTCTGGAGCTGCTCGTTACAGCTTCTCAGAAGATGTCATTGCCATAAATGTAAACATTTCACGTCTAAATCTATATGGGACGGACACAGCTTAATGAAGTAAACTCTGCTGCTCTTCCTGATAGATGATGCTGATTTTTTTGCATAGGTCTGAGTTTACGGAAGATTTACAACTTGCGCTGATGTGTTATAGGAAACTGTATCAGACTTCAAAAGGGCTCTGCAAAACAAAGTACTAAATGGACTTTGACTGTGGAATTCACCACCATAAATTAAGGAAAGGCCCTTCAATAAGATTTAGGCTAAACTTTACCATAATTCACGAGGCATGGAAAATAAGGGCGGCATGTTAATGTGGTTTTCTAAACTGTACAAGAGTTATTTTACACTCAGGAGTGGCAGAAAGGGCAGGACCCTGTTTACTGGTGCGCTTCCATAAACTGAACCTCCAACCTGAGAGTAAAGCATAAAAACCTTCAGTATCTGGTCCACAATAGACCTCACTATTAGGCTAGGTTCACACGGTGTGATTGCGGGGATGTATTTCACCTGCAATTACGCCGTGTGCTCCAGAGCAGGAGGGGGGGGAGGGGCGGTCCGCCGGCCCCATAGACATGCATTATTCTCGGCGCGTATACGCCGTGAATAATTGACATGTCACTCCTCTCTCCACTCGCCGTATTGTGCGAGCAGGGAGAGGAGACATAATCCATAGTCCTCTATGAGAACTGTGGATTACCGTAATGACAGGGACGTATTTCGCGCAGTACGGCGCAAAATATGGGGCGAGATGCGTCCCATTTTAAGCCGTGTGAACATGGCCTAAATGTCTTCACCATATTGGAATTGTATGGCAATATTTTTGGAAAACAAATGGTAGTTTTGTGTGAAAAGTAGGTTTTACGTGGTTTGTATATGATATTACTCAAATATTGTAAGGAGATACAGGCTCGGAATCCCCCGGTGGGCCCCCAAGCTGCTGTGGGCCCCAGATGCAGTTCCGCCGCTCCCTGGGGCCCGGCCGTGCATCCGGTCCCTGAATGCCCGGGCCCTAATGTCCCCGACTCCCGGGACTGCGCGGTGTCAGGGGAGCCAAGCGCCGCTAGCGTTCGGCTCCACCGATCGCCTTATCAGGCTTAAGGCATTATGCCTTACACCTGCCGGGCGCCGGCCCCTACTGGTGACGTAGGCGGCGCGGTGACGTCACATCACCGCCCCCCCTATGCAGGGCGGCAGTAGCCGGAGGGGAGCGGCCCGGGAGCGAGGTAAGTTGTTGTCTGTTTGTTTTTTTTGTTTTTTTTTTTTAACTACCTAAAGGGTCCCTGACTAATGAAAGGGGGCCCTGGCTACCTACAGGGGTCCCTGACTAATGAAAGGGGGCCCTGGCTACATACAGGGGGCACTAACTAATGAAAGGGGGCCCTGGCAACCTTCAGGGGGCACTGAATAATGAAAGGGGGCCCTGGCAACCTACAGGGGGCACTGAATAATGAAAGGGGGCCCTGGCTACCTACAGGGGGCACTGACTAATGAAAGGGGGCCCTGGCTACTTACAGGGGGCCCGGGCTACGTACAGAGGGCCCTGGCTACCTACAGGGGGCACTGACTAATGAAAGGGGGCCCTGGCTACCTAAAGAGGCGCCCTGACTATCTAAAGGGGGCCCTGACTGCCTAAAGGGGGCCCTGACTGCCTAAAGGGGGCCCTGGCTACCTAAAGGGGACCCTGAATACCTAAAAGGGGCCCTGAATACCTACAAACTAAAGGGGACCCTGACTACCTGCACACTAGCTAAAGGGGGCCCTGACTACCTACACAAGAGGTAAAGGGGGCCCTGACTACCTGCAGCTTACCTAACTGGAGGAAACCACCTATCTACAGCCTACCTAACTGGGGTCCACCAACCTAACTTGCCTAACTTGGGCCTGCTTATCTAACTGGGGGCTATTTACCTACCCACCCGTGGCTAGGTACCCACTAACCTACCTGGGGCTGGCCAACCAACTTATCCAGCGAGGGTCTACATACCTAAATAGGGCCTATCTAGTTACCTGGGACCTTTCCCATTTGCCTACCTACCTGGTAATATAATTGAGAGGGCAATCCATAGTTGTAGCATTATCTCCAGGGGTCAGTTCTCTCCCCACCCTCATACCCCTTAGAATACTAGGCCTCTAAGTTATGGCTTGTACCCATTCTCCCACCCCTGGGAAGTTTGTAAAGAGGTGGGAATAGGTAAAGAGATGCTGGAAAATTGAGGATTCTGAGATATTTGTGTGTGATTTCTGCAGGGATGAGCGGTGGCCGGGACAAGTCATCATGGCGGTTTGGAACGGATGCAGAAGAAAAGGGAATAAGAACGGCTCATAAGAAAAGAGAACGACTCATCATATATATCATCTCCGGTGAGTCCCTGATTTCAGGGGTTATTTTACTTCTATACTGGATCAGTGCTGTATTCACTGTAATGTGATGTGACCTGAGCTGGTGTCTGACCTCTATGTGATCTCTATATGGCAGTGTTGTAGTTTATACCTGAGCTGGTGTCTGACCTCTATGTGGTCTCTATATGGCAGTGTTGTAGAGTATACCTGAGCTGGTGTCTGATTACTATGTGGTCTCTAAATGGCGGTGTTGTAGGTTATACCTGAGCTGGTGTCTGACCTCTATGTGGTCTCTATATGGCGATTTTGTAGGTTATACCTGAGCTGGTGTCTGACCTCTATGTGGTCTCTATATGGCGGTGTTGTAGGTTATACCTGAGCTGGTGTCTGACCTATATGTGGTCTCTATATGGCGGTATTGTAGGCTATTCCTGAGCTGGTGTCTGACCTCTATGTGGTCTCTATATGGCAGTGTTGTAGGTTATACCCGAGCTGGTGTCTGACCACTATGTGGTCTCTATATGGCAGTGTTGAAGGTTATACATGAGCTGGTGTCTGACCTCTATGTGGTTTCTATATGGCGGTGTTGTAGGTTATACCTGAGCTGGTGTCTGACCTCTATGTGGTCTCTATATGGCGGTGTTGTAGGTTATACCTGAGCTGGTGTCTGACCTCTATGTGGTCTCCATATGGCGGTGTTGTAAGTTATACCTGAGCTGGTGTCTGACCTCTATGTGGTCTCTATATGGAGGTGTTGTAGGTTATACATGAGCTGGTGTCTGACCTTTATGTGGTCTCTATATGGTGGTGTTGTAGGTTATACCTGAGCTAGTGTCTGACCTCTATGTGGTCTCTATATGGCGGTGTTGTAGGTTATATCGGCGCAGGTATAGTGGCAGCGTACATGTGTCCCTGATTGTAAGAGTGAGGGAACACCTGACCCTGTGATAGGAGTTTCAGTTTTACTTTCTTGCTGGTGTTTATTTTAGAAGGTGGCGAGTTGCGTGAGCGTGACCAAGGGAAATGTGGAGGGGATATTGTATGTGGGTGGAGGGGGATATTTTATGTGGGTGGAGGGGATATTGTATGTGGGTGGAGGGGGATATGGATTGAGCTACTTAGCCGTGTGTCTATATGTTAGACTGACAAATGTGTGACTACATTGTACTACACAATACAGTTCTGTTTTGCACACTGTATTATGTGGTAAAATGGGCGCATTAATGTCCAAAAGGCCGGTAATATTTTCATGTACAGTAGGGTGGGCCCCAGACCCCCCAGTCCGACACTGAGGATATAGATTAAGGGTGCTTAGAATATTTGTGTGGGTACTGGGGTCATGTAGTACTGTACTATACTATAGAGGTGCTACTGGACCACCAATCACTTCATGCACTGCACTAATACATGTAAGAGCAGCACAGGACATGTAGTACCGCACTGTACTGTAGGGAGGCGCTTCTAGACCACCAATCACTGCATGCACCTCACTAATACATGTAAGAGCAGTACAGGACATGTAGTATCACAGTGTACTGTAGAGCGGACCGCTAATCACTGCATGCAGTGCACTAATACATGTAAGAGCAGTACAGGACATGTAGTACCGCACTGTACTGTAGAGAGGCACTACTAGACCACCAATCACTGCATGTACCTCACTAATACATGTAAGAGCAGTACAGGACATGTAGTACCGCACTGTACTGTAGAGAGGCGCTACTAGACCGCCAATCACTACATGCACCTCACTAATACATGTAAGAGCAGTACAGGACATGTTGTACCGCACTGTACTGTAGAGAGGCGTAATAGACCACCAATCACTGCATGCACTTCACTAATACATGTAAGAGCAGTACAGGACATGTAGTACCGCACTGTACTATAGAGAGGCGCTACTAGACCACCAATCACTGCATGCACCTCACTAATACATGTAAGAGCAGTACAGGACATGTAGTACCGCACTGTACTGTAGAGAGGCGCTACTAGACCGCCAATCACTGCATGCACTGCACTTATACATGTATGAGCAGTACAGGACATGTAACACTGCACTGTACTGTAGAGAAGAGCTACAGACCGCCAATCACTGCATGCACTGCACTAATAAATAACAAAAAATGAATTGATCACTCACCATATAATATGTAACAGTGTGATTGTAGTCCAATGCCAGTACACAGAGAAATCCATGTTAGCAGGAGGAAAGTAATCCAAGGCAGAAGATCCAGCACATCGGTAAAAAAAAATCTACATTTATCGCAAAATGCCATAAAAACACTTCATGATGCAAAAGCAAAAAAGCACATCCTGAGGCGAGCAGCATTCATGCAGGTCTGGTTGCCTCAGGACGTGCTTTTTTACTTTTATAGCATGAAGTGCTTTTATGGGATTTGAAATAAATTTTGATTTTTTACCGACGTGCCGGATCTACTACCTTGGATGCACAGCACTAATACAGGGGTTTTACAAAGTAAAAAGCTCATGATAATTGGTTGGCTCTTCCAGTTATTTATATCAGCCGCAAATCAGTTCAGTCTGTGACATTGTATGATGTGTGAGGTTTCACGATACAATATCCTAGGAAAGACCACTGTATCTTGCAGATATATAGATTTGTTGCAGCACCGAAGAAGCCAGTACTTTATATGAAGATTGGCTTCTTAGGTGCTGTTACAAATCTACATTAGCAAGATACGGACCACTCTGCAAGTCCATGGAGTTCGTTCTGTGCACCTGTTCCGGGAGGACAAAGTCCGACAGGTGACCTTAATAAACTGAATGTACGTAAATGACCATTGTATGGTGAAAATATTGTATCCTGAGGCCACTGTAACTTGAGGGACCAATGTTTATTATTTCTTTTCTTCTTTTTTTTGCTGTTTTTTACATCACCTGCTATTATACATTACTCTCATATGACTTACTTGTGGACCTGCAAGTAAGAACCTGCACTTTACTATTTTGATGCTTATTTTGTGCAGTTTATTCCATTATGTATTTGTGACTTATTTATTGTTTTTATTTTATCACTGCTTCTTATATTTATAAACTAATGAATTAAAGGGGTTTTGCCACGATGTAATGTTGACGTGGGATCCTTCAAAATGGGTATTTAATCACTTTTCTAAATATATGTGATTACAAAATTGCAGTCTGAGAGAGCTACAGGCTGCCTTACCTGCCCTTAGTTACTTAAAAGCTTCTATTAGATACGACCTGACAAGAGCTGCTGGCCGGGCTTGCGCAGAGCACACTTCTTATCTGATGAAAGGGAGCTGAAGAAGCTTTCAAGGCACCGGGTAGAAATATGTTGTCTTTTGTATACAGAATCCACTAGTTGTAGTGTGAATATTTGAGTGAACATTTCACACGATCCCTTATGCACGACTCTGTGCTCTGGCTCTCTCTCTCTCTCTCTAAGCTCAGTGTGGCTTGTTTACATTTGCTTCTTAGCAGATAAGGCACGTCCTGGCAAAACCCCTTTAAGGTTTTCACCCCCTTAAGTGATTCAAACTTTTTATTTCTGTTTTTTGTTTTTTTGTGTAATCATTGGTCTCATTTATGGTTTTTATTTCATGTTATAATAAAATTGTAGTTTAGCCGATGTGGGCTGTTGCGGTATGTGTCTAGGGTTATTGCTTTTCTTTCCGTGATGTTACATTGTTATTGGTTTTGACAGTGGTTTATGTAATTTTAAATATAATATAGGACAGCATTAAGTGAGCCTTATGGTATTATTTGGAGATTGCATGCAGGTATTGTTCTACTCAGCCTGACACCCACAGGTCCATTCTTTATATGAATGGTCCTGTTGACACTATTTCTGTGTTACATCTCAGACTGTCATCATTTACACATTGTTCCCTTGCATGACTCCTTTTGTGATGTGAGATAGCAGAAAGTGCTCAATAAATGATACCCTCCTGTCCATACCTAGAAGTTGGTAGAACAAGTTCCTTTATTGCACTGTATGTCCTAGACTAGCACTAACATAAGAGGATGCTCTGTGACCCTTAAAGCATACTCTATAAACCTACCCACTTACTGTATCCATCGCAACATAGCGCCAAATTTATCTGGTACTGTATATAGTACCACATTTCTGACACCATTTCATGCTAATAAATAGCCTAAATTGAAAAGAAAAATCCAAAGAATCATCCTTAAAGAGATCGTCCCCTCCCATTGATTAACTTTAAGCATGTGGACAGAGGTAAAGATAAATGACAAAAATAGTGCTTTTATGATTTTGCTTCCTTTCAAAATTGGAGCAGTGTTTATCTTCTGCTGGTGTACACAAGCTTCCCTAGGTTACCTACTGCCTATCTCTACTCAAGCAGTCTTGGCCATGATGGCGAGTACACTTCCTGCTGTGTCATATCAGCTGCACAGGAGCTTGTTTTTCTTTTTTACTGACAAACTTTAACTCTTTAGAGCTCTGTAGTCTTGTGCCCTGCTGTTATAACCCATCCATCACCAATGTCCCGCTAATAGGCTCAGTTAGGAATAGCAGAGCTGAAATGTCAGTCACTGTTGTAGAACCACCCACAGCCAGAACAGAAAGTGGGAGCTCCAAGCTGGCTCTGTGAAACTCTACTCTGTAAGGATCTTTTCCTTGGGAGGGGTTCTGCAAAGCAATAATGACTCAAACCAGGTGACACAAAATGCCTCTCGGTTATACCTCCCAAAACCCATTTCTTTATACCTTAGGGTGATTTATCAGAGCATTTAATTGATGACAAAAATCAGTTCACCTATCACTACATAAATACTTGTCTATTAATTTGGCTTAAAGGGGTTGTCTCGCTACAATGATTGGGTTTTAATTAAAAGATCTTTAAAAAACAAGCAGCTTTGCAATATATGTTCATTACAAATGTCCTACTGATTTTGAGTAAGCCCTGTTAGTAGTACTACATCAGCTTCTAAAATCTCTATAGCAGCAGACCTGTTGATCCTTATCTTACTGGCTGTCAGGTCTGTATGACTCATCACTTTCAGAATACAGGTCAGAGCAGAGAGCCCCTCCCGCACAGAATGCTTCTGTAGTGGAGGGAGGGGGAGGGAGGACTCTGGCTTCTGTGTCCATGCTGCCTGGATTAACCCTGTGTGTGCCTGCTTCCTCCTGCTCTCTACACAGATAGTGACAGCAGTGACCCTGTGTGTTACTATAATCATGATGTGTCTGTGGAACTGTAACTATAATAATACTATACAGATCAGGGGGCATGTGAATGCTTCATGCTCTGCTGTACTAGTGACACATCCTGAGTAACACTTCCCAGCTTCCCTGTGTCTGTTCTGACAGGGTCTGTTTGTTGCTGGAGATGTGGAGAAATGTAAGCTAAGCAGAGGGTATAGGAACACTTGCATCCCCTCTGTTCTGCTATTAGCAATCACAGACCTCTCCACACTCATAGATCAGCCCTAATACAGCTGATCTAGATGCCTGCAGAAGATCTAGGCAGGCACACACAGGCTTAACTCTGGCAGCAATCCCCCTGCCCCCCCCCCCCCTGCTGTATAGAAGGAGAGCTGCCTGTGTGCTGAGGGGAGGGGGGAAGAGGGAGGAGAAGAGGCAGAGAAGAAGCACGCCCCTCAATTCAAAAATCCTTTGCTTCTAAAAACATTGATGTGGGCTGAAAGCTTGTAATGAGACAACTCCTTTAAGCTTAGCTCACACTTGCATTTCTTTAGCAGTTGGTGTATTTCAAACTGTAATAAATGGGCATGTGTCTAGCTAATTAACTCATATTTGGAGTACTTAATTCTCAGTTAATAAAAAATGCCTAGATTTTCAAAAAAAACACATGCATTTTTTTTCTGCATGTATTTTTGGTGCATCCACAAAATGCAACGTGTGAACTGAGCCTTAGGCACATTTTATATCTTAATATATGAACATTATTAAGAGCCTCTATTTCCCAGACCCTTCTAGAACAGACAATAGTTAATAATCTCTAGTTTCACATGAGACCAATACTTGCATACACATCTTCAAGGTCAGCACTTCCTCACTGTACTTTTCCAAGGCCTTAATGCTTTTGCAAGCAGAAATTAAAGGGGTTGTCAACTTTTGACATTTTTTATTCAAATAGGGCCAAAGTGGGGAAAAAAATTGAGAAAAGGTGGCACTTTCCTCTCATTTCCACACCATTGAGACTGCATAAAGCGTGTCATGACAAAAACAGTGCTGCGCATGTATCAGAGGAAAGGTGCTGCACATGCATCCCAAAATGGTACAAATGAAAATTACACTTCAGCCCACAAAAAATGCCCCCTCACTCAGGTCCACAGATGAAAAACAAAAAAGTTATTGCTCACAGAAAATTGTGCTGCAGAACAAATATAAGAAATAGAGAATGTTTTAATTTTTTTTAAAGAGCTAAAACATAACTAAAACCTATTGGTTTTATCGGACTCGTACCGACCTGCAGAATACAGAAAACACATTGTTTATACCCAACAGTGAATGACATAAAAAAACACCCCCGCAAAAATGACACAGGTATATATTTTTTTTTTTACGTTTAAAACCCCTTGGAATTTTTCTTCAGTTTCCCAGTACAGTCTATGGTACTTCAATGGCCTCATTCACCCCTTACTGACATTTGACGTATTAGTACATCATAGTGTCAGTAAGGGGCTATGTAGTGGAAGCGTGCCGCAAGTGGGTAAAACCACCATATTTATGCACCCTATTGCACTCTTTAAACACAGGCAAAAAGTATTGGACACGCTTACTGAAATGTATTTAATACTTGGTATAATAGCCTTTGTTGGTATGAAGAAACTAGTCGCATGCATTGCTCAGGTGGGATTTCGGCCCATTCTTTCACATAAACACTCCAAATCCTGAAGCTTCCGTGGGCTCTTTCTATGAACTCTGAGCTTTAGATCCTTCCATGCATTTTCTATCGGATTCAGCTCATGTGATTGGCTCGGCCATTCTAGCAGCTTTATTTTCTCTCTCTGAAACCAGTTTCCTTGGCCGTGTGTTTGGGATCATTGTCTTGCTGACATGTCCACCCTTGTTTCAACTTCATCATCCTGGTAGATGGCAGCAGATTTTTATCAAGAGTGTCTCGGTACATTTCTCCATTCATCCTATATTCAATTATATGAAGTTTTTCAGTGCCGTATGCTGACAAACACTCCCACACCATAATGTTCCTAAACTCCAAACTTCACTGTTGGTATGGGGATTTTGGGGTGATATATGGTGCCTTTGGCCTCGAAACATGGTGTCTATCATGGCATCCAAAGAGTTCAATTTTGGTCTCATCAGTTTATGAAGTGCAGTCCTTGAAATGTAATCTTAGGAAATGAATTGGAATTAAGTAAAAAGCTTTTAACTAGTTCCTGACTGGGTCGTTTACCTCCCCTGCTAACCAGGCTCATTTTCAGTTTCTTTAGTGCACGCAGGTTTAAATGCGCTTTCTCGCACTTTCTACAAATTTTTCACCTGTTTTCCATGATGTGTAAGGCTTTATTTTTATATAACTTTTACATTGCATTTTTCTTTAAATAACATGAAGGAAAAGTGTAAAAAAAAAATAACAAGTCTGTTTTCACATTTTTTATTTATTAGTTTTTTTTAACAGTGTAACGAACGGTCCCGCAGCCCATGGGTCAGGCTGTGGGTGCTCTTGTGCCCCTGCAGTGGCCCCTAGCGCGGGGACGAGTAGCGTACTCGTTCCCCCGCACCTATACACTTACCCGGCCGCGCTCCTGCTTTCCCGCAGTCTCCTGCTGGCTGGCGCGCGCGTCCCCGCTCCTTAGGGCGCGCGCGCGCCAGTTCTCGCAAATTTAAAAGGCCAGCGTGCCGGTAATTGATTGATTGCCGGACGCTGACCCTATGTATTAGTAACGTCTTCAGCACGTGCCCGCTGGATCTTTACTTCCTATTGCCTACTGAGAAAGTAGGACCTCTGGGAGACATTTTTAGATTATTTTTTTGTACGCTGATTTCAGGGCAACCCCTGAAGTCACTGGAGAGCTGTGACTACATGACCTCACTGCCAGAAAGTGCTAACACTATATATATAACAATTGAGAAGGCAGGAACGGTAACCTGCTATCCCTGACTTCTCAGTGGAGAGTTCTCTAATGCTGACAGTCAGCTCTCCACTTGCACAGCTGCACAATAAAGATGGGTTCACACGTCAGACTTTTTCTATTGGAGAATTACAATGTGTAATCCCAAAGACGAATCCAAGGCAATACCTCAGATTTCTTCCAAGGATTTTTCTTAACAGGGATGTGGATCCGCTCAAAAAAATGTACATGTTTATTCTTGTTCTTCTGCGTCATAGCCATTAGAATAAACGAGGATTTTAATGAGGGACATGAAATCCACTTTGAATTCCTCGTTGTGTGAACATAGCCTTAGTGGTCATTATGTAGTTAAAGGGGTTTTATCGCTACAAAGATCATGTCTCAGATTATGGGGGCAATAAAAATAAGCACTTTTGTATTCGGTTTGCATTACCTCAGTCACTTGGTTTAGCAGATATGAGCTTTTCTGTAAATCTGTATTCTGTTTCTGTTGCTGCTGGTTGGGACACGCCCCCCTGGCCGGATCCTGCCCCTAGATACGCCCCCTGCACTGTGATTGGCTGGCTGACATTTCATTCAGCCTGTTGGGATATGCCCCCAGACAGGAAATGCCCCGGCCACACCCCCTGCGCTGTGATTGGCTGCCTGCACACTTTGTGTTTACTCCCCTCTGAGCTGTTAAAATCGATAGTGAAACCAAGGGCTGCTGCCTCTATACACATCTCCCAGCTCTCGGGTGAATAATCTGGGCAATTACTCGCTGCTTAAGTCACAGATCCCCTCATATAACAGAGTCTTATAGAGTCTCCTGCCTGTTAACAGGGGGAGAGAAGGGTAGGAGGGCAGTGTGCATTGCTCCAGTCTGTTGCCTGGTAACAGAGGGGAAGGGAGGGGGCAGTGTACATTCCTCACAAGTGTTTCATCAGTTCAGGCTATGTGTATAACTGCATATAGCACAGCAAGGAGCTTGTGGAGTCAGCCTAAAGCTCTGCAGACACATGACAAGCATGCAGGAGGCTGTATAGCTGTTCTCTGCAGACATCCTTTTGCTTCTACTGCCGCTCCCAGAATGATGATGTCACAGTTCTTCAGTGAGGAGAGACACACCTCCTGGAAGGAGAGACACACCCGCTGAGAGAAGAGACTCGCCCCTGGATTTCTAATTCAATCTCATAGAATTAGCTGAAGAGTCCAAACATTTCAAACTATCTTTAAGATAGACCTATTTGGGTCTTAAATACAGATTTTATTTTTTTTTTAAATGTATTTTATTGTCGCATCCCAAGAGATGATTTTTTTATTTTTCTATTGATGTAGCTGTACAGTGGATTGTTTTGTGCAGGATGAGTTTTTCTTTCAATGGCACCATGTTGTAGTGCAATTTATTGATAAGCTTTTATTTTTTGGGGGGTGGAGTAGATTAAAAAATGTATTGTATGGTACAAATAATGTATGGTAAAAATAAATTGTAAAATTTATTCTACAGTAAAAATACAGCAGCACAGAGTATGTTTTTATGTTTTAGTACTTTTGCACAAGCCTGTTTTATGGAAAAAGTAATTTTTTATTACCACATTCTAAGACCCATAACTTTTTTATTTTTCCAACGGAACGGTTTACAGGACAGGTAGTAGTTTTTATTAGTACATTCAGTGCTAATTTATTGGCCTGTAAAGTCGATAGTAGACGATTTTAATAAATATTTTACTTGAGGGAATGGAAAAAAAAGAAAATCCACAGGCCCTTTTCACCACACAGCAGCATCGCTGGGTCACGTAGACCCAACAATGCAGCGATCACAGCCACTGCCTGTACAGTGCAGTCAGCAACTCAGGCAGAAAAGCCGGGATCCTGATGACATCACTCCACCTGCTCCAGACTCAAAGAAGAGATGTTTGGCAAGTGAAGAGGGAGAGGTGAGTATAATTTTTAACATTTTTAATAGGGGGCCTTTTATATATCCCTACCTACTAGGGACCCTATATACCTACCTACTAGAGGGGACCCTATATAACTACCTATATACTGGGGGCCCTATATAACTACATACCTACTGGGGGGCTTATATGCCTATCTACTGACTAGTGGGTTCCTATATATCTATCTACCGACTGGGGGGCCCTATGGACCTACTTGGGGTGCCCTGCATACCTACCTTCCTACTGGGGTACCAATGTACCTATCTATTTACTGGGGGGACTATATATACCAATCTATCTATTGGGGAAACCTATGCACATACTTATTTGGGAGGGGCCTTTATACCATATGCCTTATATACCTACCTATGGAGAGGTCCCTATATACCAACCTAACTGCTGAGGGGACCCTATGTACCTACCTATTGGTGGGCCATATATTCCTACCTACTACGATGACCCTATACACATACCTACATACTGAGAGGGTTTATATATCTACTTAATAAGAACGGTCTGCCCACTTACCTGACTTACTGATTTTTAGGAAACACAACACAATATCAGAAGCACTCTATAAATGCCCAAAAAAACAGTCAAAGGAAATATAGGAATTTTTTTCAAAATGCATTTCTGCATTTTGAAAATTTGAGGTTCTTAGCATATATTTTTGATCAAAACTGTAACTGCCAATCCACTGCGACAAGGTGACCTCCATACAAAAATGTTCGCTAAGAACCTCAAATTTTCAGGTATCTTAAAGTAGCAGAAATGCATTTTGAAAAAAATCCTATCATGCCTGATCATGCCAGAAAGAACCCCAGCTTTGAGTTCTGGTCGCCGGCCGCGGCCGATGCGACGTAAGCCATGGTTTCTGACATAGTGTCTCGTGTGTTTACTAGTGTGAACTGGGTTTTCTCCCTGATATCTTGATTGATTCCTGGCCGACGCCTGGGCCAGGAATCTTCCAGCACTCCATGGGTTAACCTGGCTCCTTGCTCCTGGTGATTGACAGCTCTACCTTCTTATCTGGTCTTCCGTTTCTTCCTCCTATTGCCTTTGTCCTTAGTTCTCCTGGAAGGTATTTAAGGGCTCTTCTGTCTCCTCTCCTTGCTGGTTATACTGGTCTGTTTTTGCCCATTACGCATCCGCTCTATTCTGTGCCTCCCTGGTTACCTTACTCTGCTTGGATCACGTTTACTCTTCTGACTTTGTACCGCGTTCCCGATAGTTACCGACTTTGGCTTGCTTGACGTTCCCATATTGTGTTTGTATTGATTGTCTGCGTCTTGTGTTCTCACACTATTCAATATAGTGCTCAGTCTTCTGGTTGGGGCCGACCTGTTAAGGAGTCAGGCACCCTAAAAGGCAGGGACAGGGGTTGGGACCAGTGTCAGGGCCTCACACTGTCTGTGTCTGTTTTTGCTATGTCCTGTAAATCCTCTCCTGCCTCTCCCTGCCACCATTGGTTATGCGACCTATTGCCAACATTATCTATAACTCCCCCAAAAAAATACAACATCATGACCCCTCACCTCCATCTATCACCCTATAACCCACTCATCTCCACGTATCATCCCATGAGGAGTTCTAACAGAGGTGGGAAACAGATAGGGAGGTGCTAGTAAATTGAGGATGTTTGTGTGGTAAAGTCATGGCCAGGAGAAGTTGTCATGGTGGTCTGGTCATGATAATAATAATAATAATAATAATCTTTATTTCTTTAGCGCCAACATATTCCGCAGCACTTTACAAATTCAAGGGTAAACGTACAGACATTACACATTAAAAGTACTTACAGATGAGACACAAGGTGTGAGGGCCCTGCTCGTGAGAGCTTACAATCTATTAGGGTGTATGGGTGAAACATACGGTAAGAAGTGCCAAGTTTACAATGGTCCGGCCATGTTTCATAAATAGGGGGTGGTTTACATGAAAAATGGATGAACCTGCCACCCTGACTGTACATCTATATACAGATAAGTGCCTGTGAGTGCCCAAGTGCAGGGAGTGACAGATGTGTGTGATAGCAGTTAGGGATCTTGGTGGGCCAGACCGAGAAGATGTATTTTCAGGGCCTTCTTAAAACTGTGAGGGTTGTGAATGTGCCTGATCGCCCGCGGTAGCATATTCCAGAGAACTGGTGCCGCACGTGTGAAATCTTGGAGACGGGCATGAGAGGTTCGGATGATTGAGGAATGTTGTCTGATATCATCAGCAGAGCGGAGAGCACGGGTAGGGCGGTAGACAGAGACTAGGGAGGAGATGTAGGGAGGAGCAGCGCTGTGGAGAGCTTTATGGGTGAGAGTGCTGAGTTTATACTGTATCCTGTACTGTATGGGCAAACAGTGCAGTGACTGACACAGGGTAGAGGGATCAGTATAGCGGCGGGAGAGAAAGTGAAGCCTGGCTGCTGCATTCTGGACAGATTGGAGCGGGGAGAGATTGCAGAGAGGAGACCGATAAGCTAGGAGTTTCGTGTCAAGACGAGAAAGAATAAAAAG
>JAODAL010043422.1:0-33859 GCA_025379985.1 Phyllomedusa bahiana | reverse complement strand
GACATTATAAAGAATTGATGCAGTTTATGCTCGCTAACCTCAGAAACTTAGGAGATAATATGAGCAGAAGAATCACTATTTCCATAGTTATTTAAACAGTTTTTCAGATAATATTTGAGTATTCAGCGAGTAACAAGGCGAGAGGTTTCTCCGGATGGAAGGGTGGAGGAGAGATTACAAGAAGATGGCTAAAATGTGGCAGATGGGAGTAACATGAGGGCTACTATGTTGGGACTCAATGTGTTGTCCCTGGAACCCAAATAAAAGGAAATCGCATAAACTGTTTTTGAAGCATTGATTAAAAAACCTTAAAATTATATTGTATTCATTATTCAAATCATGCGTAACTTTTCCCTGTCATTGTTAGACATTTTTTATATGATGAATTTCTTTTGTATATGATGTTAGACTGGTTACTCATTAGTAGAGATGGGCGAATCGATTCTAACGAAGTGGAATTCGTTTAGAATTTCAGGAAAACTTCGATTCTGAACGAAGTCGAAGTTTGGGGTAATTTGCGGAAAAAGAAGCATGTTTTTAATTTGATAAATGGTGCGAGCACAGGGGTTTCATGGGGCAAAAAACTCGGGGAGGAAAAAAAGGAACCCCTCAATGACATGTGCAGAGTTGAACCAAATCAGAGACCGGGGGATTCTGTGCGTCACCGACTATAAAAGTCGGGGGGTCCCTGGCGTTCACATTCTCTTCTTTGCGGTTTTGTAGTGCTGCAGCCCCTGTAGCTAAAATCCACGCAAAAGAAAGAACTTTTATCACGAATTTTTGGGGGGTGTCCTTTTCCAGGGATGCTTTTTTACTTTATTTTGTTTTGGGGGTTTTGGGTAATTGAAGTCCGTGTGCGTCCAGTTCAGTGATATACATTTTAATGCTATCTGCTCAGTTCTGGGACATTGATATCCAAGGGTTATTAAGATGTTTTTGTGTTGTATTAGTTAAAAAAAACAGGTTTTTACAATAAAACATACAGAAAAAATTTTTGGTTGTCATTTTTTTTGCGCAATTTATAACTTTTTTGTTTTGTAGTCAGTAAAAAAAAAGGTTTTTTTAAAAGCCAAAGAAGAAATTTTTGGGCAAGCTAATTCATACCCAAAGGTTAATAAATCGATTTTTGCTGTTGCAGTCAGTAAAAAAACTTTTTTAAACGCCAATAGCGTTTTTTTTGGCAGCTCATTTTTTTTGGCAATTTTACCCAAAAGGGTTTTAATTAAGCGTTTTTTGCTGTTGTAGTCAGTAAAATACAGTCTTTTTTTAACACCCCACATAGTTTTAAATTTTTGGCAGCTCATTTCTTTTGCGCATTTAGATCCAAGGGTTAATTAAGCGTTTTTTGCTGTTGTGTCAGTAAAGAAACGTGTTTTTCAACGCCAAAGATAAAATTTTCCCTGTAGCTAATTAAAAACAAAGGTTAAAAAAAGGTTTTTTCTGCTGTTGGTATTAAAAAAAGTTGTTTTAAAAGCCCTAGTGTTTTTTTTGACAGTATTTTTTTGGGGAATTTTACCAAGGGTTAAATTAAAAGGTTTTTCGTTTGCACAGGTAAAATTTTCAGGTTTTCCCCCCTGTGTTTTTAATTTTTTTTGGGGGTTTTTTTTTTTAAAAGCTCTTTTTTTTTTTTTTTTTTTTTTTTTTCTTGGGGTTTTTTTAATGGTTTTGGGTTTTTTGCTGTTTTTAGTATTTTAAAATAATGTCTTTTTAAACGCCAATAGCTGTTTTTTTTGGGTAGCTCATTTTTTTTGCCTTTTTTATCCAAGGGGTTTTTTTTAAAAGCGTTTTTTTGCTGTTGTAGTCAGTAAAAGAAACTGGTTTTTCAACGCTTAAAGAAAATTTTTTTCCTGTAGCATAATTCTATCCGGGGTTTAAATTAGCGTTTTTTGCTGTTGTGTCAGTAAATACATGTCTTTTAACACGCCACAAGTTTGTTAATTTTTGGCGGGTCTTTCTTTTGCGCAAGTTTTCCCCAAAGATTCCCAAAAGCCTTTAGTGGGTTTTTTGGAGTAAATAAGGGGTGGGTTTTTTTTCATAACGATATCTTCATTAAAACAGAGTTGAAATTTTTGAAAAAAACAGTATGTAGCAGAGAGGTGGCAGGCTCTTCACTGCAAGTGGCAGGGGCCAAAAATTCCTGGAGAGGGCACAGATACGCATAAGGGGACGTCGCAGCAGGGGTCACTCGGTGAGGCCAGAAATGCCGGTGTACTAGCAGCGTGTTTGCCAGCAACCAAGGGTTTTGATGGTTGACTAGGTCATCACTTCCCCCCGGATGAATTTTTAAAAAAAACCAAAGGAGTGGGTGGGAACTCAGAAAAAACCCCCCTTATTTGGGCATGGCCGGGAGAGGGTCAGCCCCCCTCACCTTCCTCACCCGCCCTTGTCCACCCGGTTCCCTCAGCCAGAGATCTATTTTGTGGTCGGGTCAGGCCCCTATACAGGAGGATGAACAATTTGAGGGGAAGTCAGCAGCTACTTGGCAAGGAAGAAATGGGGCCAATATCCCCCGCTTTTTGCAGTAGGGGCAAGTTAAAAATGTGGGGTGGGCATGGGAGGTCATGTAGGAGGGGTAGGCTTTGCATCCAAGACCCCGGGGAGGAGGCAGCAGTGAGATTTAAAAAATAATCGTGATGATGTAGCCCACTGCACTTGGGAGCCGGGTGAAGAAGGGCTTCATCATCGTCAGGGAAGGGGTGTCAGCTTGGCGTAGGCAGAGCGCAGCCGCCCAAGTGGGTTGTGTGGCCCCTGAAGGGGGTTGGCTTTGGAGGTCAGGAGCCCAAAGCGGCCAGGGGTTGAAAAACCCGTGCAGGGCCAAAAAAATTGCGGGACAGGGGCCAGCGGGCAGGGCCGGTAGTAGTCACTCAGTGCGGGGCGTGGCGGTAAAATAAACCACTGGCGGTGTGGCAGTTTTTTGCAAGCCCAGAGGAGGAAAATGGGTATATGTAGAATTTGTGGGCAGAAAATGAAGCTGGGGCGGGAGTTGTTGGACCCGGCCCCTTTCTTCAAAAAAACATGCCGTCAACCGGGGGGTGGGAAACGGGTCAGAGTGGTGGTCCATCTGCCGCCGCCCCGGCAGCAGCGCCAGTGGGAGCATGCCATTGCAGCCAGTCAAGGTCCACACCTCTGTAGAAGGGGGGTGTTTCTCTTTGCCATCATCTCCCCGGGCCAAAACGTCCTGCCCTCGTACTCATGGCGCCAGCAGTGTTTAACGAGGGATTGCAAAAGAGAAACGTATGCGTCCAAACCTTTCCCAAAGGGAGAAACTGACCGGCTCTTGTCCAAGTTGTTGGTACTGCATCCCTCCCCCTTTCCAAATGGTGGACTCTGCACCGTTCAGGAATTAATGGCCTGTGCCGAGCGAGGGGGAGATTTCCCAACCCGAATTTTTTTTTTCCCAAAAAGGCCGAAACCAGCATTAAAAAAATATGTAGAACAAAAGGTGGGACAGCCCTTGAGCTTTGGTTTTTTCCGAGGTGCAGGAAACCCGCGAACGGTGGAGCTGTAACTTGGTCGGGCCATGCTTGGGAAGGTGTGGGGGGGGGGTGGGGGTAGGAGCAGTCCCCAGCTTCTCAGCAGAACCTAAGTCTGGAGTCACTGATGAGCGCTTCTTTTCACTCCCCCTAGTAGAGGAGCCCCCAGCAGAGCAGCAGCACAGGACCTGGAGCACCCCCGAACCAACGGTGGGGGGCCTACTTGGACGCATTCTGCCCCCCCCTTTAGAAGCCCGCGGGATACTGGGCAGCCAAAGTGATGTGTGGCCGCAACTTGCCGAGTTTGCAGTGGAGAAGCTGCCCTAAACCCCGGAGTAGTTTTGGCACGAGGGGGTTTTTCGTGCGGTGGGGGATGTTACCCAAGGAGAACCCGCTTGTCCACCGGAAATTGGAACGATGACCTTTGTCAAGATGAATCAGGCGTTTGGGTTGGCCGAATTTCCACACACCAAGGCCCTTTGCTAGATTGATTTAGCCATGGTCCCAAAAAATTTGTGGTCTGGATTTTACCTGCCCCAGCCCTATTATTTAAAATATTGACAGTTTCTACGCCTACCCCCATTGTTACCAGGGGTGGTATTGCCAAACACCTCCCAAAATCTGTCATGTCTCACTCATGACCTATGCTGCTGCTGCTGTGGCTGTTGTGACCCCAGATGTATTTTGCCTGTTGACCCCATGCTGCCCGCCGCCGTCATTTTTTTCCCCAAACTCTTTCATTTCCCCCACTTTGGCCTATCCTGTTTTTGCCCCCCTCCAGAAGTCTTGTGCCACCTTTGACCTATGCTGCATTGTTCTCCTGCCATGACCTCCAACTGTGTCTTGTGCCACTTGTGGCCCCCTCCTGTTTTTGCACTCACATCTGTCATTGTGCCACTCTCTGACCTCATGCTGCTGCTGTTGATGCTCTTGTCTTCTCCTTCTATCAGTGCCTTTTGCTTTCTGGTGTTTCTTGCTTTTCTTCCTCTTTGCTTCTCTGTGGTATTTGTGTGAGTGAGGCTCCACAGTCTGCCTTAAGGTGCCCTGTCTATTGCCAGCTTATAGACAGGGTTCCCCTTTTGTCTTCTGCTGCATAGAGCTTCCAACTATTTACACGACTCAGAACATAACACAGAACTGAGTGCAGAGCTGACAGCTGTGTTTTTGGGTTTTTAATGTCTTTGCTAAAATAGGTCCTCCCCTTGTCGTTTTTTGGTTTGTGTGCCAGGGGCCTGTTCCCCACTCAAGCTCGTTAAAACCTTTCCCTACCCTTTTTTTTTCTTAATTGATAAAACAACCTTTTGCCCCCTACCCAAAGAATCCCACACAAATCTACCCTTACAATGTCATCACACAAGTCTGTATAAGTTGAAGAAATACTGGGAAAGTGCACTGTGAAAGTGACAGAGACAGGGAGGTAAAATACAGTAGCTTTGGAGTGGGCCTCTAGAATCAACTTCTCTGGTGGGCCCTAAACACCCTCGTCCGACAATGATGGCTGATGCGACCTTGCGTATTATGTCCTAAATATCAACTAATAACTCTTGTTTATTAGCCTATGTGCATAATCCTATGTTATACAGCTCCTCCACCTTTTAGAGACTGAAGAGAGGCTGTTTTACCACTATTTTGCACTTGTGCAATCTCCCCTTCAGTGCACAATGGATTTTTATGCATTCTGTTGGGAATTGCTATTAAAGCCTTTGAATATGCGTATGGGATGTCAATATTAGTGTTGAGCACCTGGGGGGTGCTGGACAGCCAGCTTAATTGAATAATTGTGGTATCAGCAATAGACTGTAACACCAACTTGGTGCAATGCACATAACTGTATAGTCGACACCCTATATACATTTTTATTTATTTTCAGGTATCATGTTAAAGCAACTCCCTGCTTAATAGGTGTGTGAAAGTTATGTCTGTGGAACCACTCCCACAGAGCATTGTGGCTGTTCTGAATCCTATTGACAACTGGTTTCTTCTGGGATTTAGATTAAATTTTTGTCCCATTTTTTTTTCTGTAATGGCCTTACCAATAAATCCACAAACTGCTCTTTGTGATAAGTGAAAGTGTACGTCTACCAAATGGAAGAATTTATGATGAGTTTACTTGGGCAGCCGCTCCAGTACTTAACCTCACTTAACCTGTGCAGGTTTCTTCTTAGTGCACGCACCTGGCAAATCTTGACAATCAGAGTGTGAAGTGGTTTCAACAAAAGAAATTAGGATCCTCTAGTTCCATAATCTGATGTGAAAGAGGAATGTTATGCATTCTCCAAAATGACTATGACGCGGGATGCATTCCTCCACTTCAAATAAAGATGAACCTTAAAGGGGTTGTCTCACCATGCTGTTTCACAGAGCCACAGCCAGCTTCACGCTCAAACTTTCTGATCAGGATGTAGATTGTTCTACAGCAGTGATTGGCATATCAGCTCTGCTATTCTTGTTACAGTGACATGAGTGCAGGAGGGTTACAATCTGTAGTGCACAAAGTTACAGAGCTCTAAAGACTAAAACCTATCATCAACTTAGGTAAACAAACTCTAATGCTGGAGATAAGACTCATCGGGAAGTGACTCACCATGTTTGGCAGCTTAGAGCAATCAAATAAGAACAGGGAGATCTGGTTGATAACGGAGAAATTTATGTACACTAGCAGTGGATAAACTTTATCTTCTGAAAAAAGCAAAACAGCAATGTATTTGGTAACAGTCTTCATATACCTTTTCCTACAGGTCAAAAGCTAATCATTGTGGTGAGAAAGCCCCTTTAAAGATACCACAAAGACATATTGTTGAGCCTAAACTAAATTAAGGAGACATAACTGTCACGGACGTTCAGCGAGCAGGAGGTGGATCCTCTGGTCACCGCAAGGAGTTGGCGTACCCTACGCCAGGGAGCGGAGTCTAAGGAGCCCGCCGCAAGGCAGGACGGACTTTGCCGCAGGGCATCCCCCAGGTCGCTACCCCCGACGTAGGACTCAGTGGTGACAGCCGAAACTTGGTAGAGTAGACTCAGAGTAAGCTGGAGCGTAGAAACGGAGCTGGGCAGAACTGGACGTGGCAGATGCAGAGCCGCACGTTAAACGTAGGAAAAAACGTAGACAGGAACAGGAATGCAGCTGGAACGGACAAGGTATTCGCTAGAGAGTACAAAGACATCACTAGGAACGGGCACCAACAACTGGGTGCGGGGAACAGGCAACGGCATCCTTAAAAAGCTCCTGCAAGGATTTGATTGGAGGAGCACAATTACCTGTTGCGCGCTGGCTCTTTAACTCCAGGGAACTGTCGTGTGCACGTCCTTAGTGGGGAGGAAGATGCAGAGGAGCGCACCTGCTGAGGAGGAAGCAGGGCAGGAGCAGGTGAGCACAGGACAGGCAGGAGCTAGGAGCGAACAGAAGCCCTGGGCGCAGCGCGGGGACGACCAGCAGCCGGGTAACGGACGTGCCTGCGGTCTGGGAGATGGACTGCAGCACGAGACGTTAATATAACGTTATACCTGAAAGAACTGAGTGGATACAGTAAATGAAAAAGTTAAGATCATCCTATAACTTCTCTTAATTTGTGAAAGAAAATAGGATGGTACCCTATTTTCTCACCAACATCCAATACCTAGAACCCAAAATATGCTTAGTAGCTTATAAGGAAGCTTTTGGTTCTCTGTGCTTACTCAAGTAACATGAGCCAGAAAAACAAGTGAATGTGAAATTGACATTTCTGAATAAGAAGAGAAATATATTCTTTCACTTCACGAAATATAGATGATAACTCAATAGCAAAATTGTGAACTGAAAAAAGAAGCAAAATATGAACTTCAGAATTTATCTAGTCAGATTCAGAAGAGTCAGCAGAGGAATCAAGAACACCTTTAAAGTTGAAATAATTGACTGATTCATTTCTGATCAACAGCTGTTGAGAAGATCTTCTATTATCAGAGAGAGTTCTCATGTGAGAATCTTTCATGCTGCAGTGCATTGGTAGTGACAACGAAGGCCACGAAAAACAACCCACATGGTACTTATTGTCCAAATATTTCATGAAAAATCGGGAACTGATGTAAAGACCACCTATATTGATAGCAATTTACTTGTTATGATATTTGTTGTTAACATGAAAATGTTTTTTTGCAGTTTTGGTATAAAAATTTGGCCAGAAATTCATATTTAGAAAAAATAAGACCTTAAAAAACTTTACTTTATATAAAGGGTTCGAGGTGTGGCAAATACTATTGAGAATTAGCATTCAAAGGGGATGTGCAGTGGACAAAATTCTGTTCTAAACATGCATACCTCTCCCAAAGTTAGACCTTTTTGTAATATACTTCCATAAAGTTTTCTGTGGCCTTTATGTAGTTCTACATTAGTTGTTTGATAACAGGAAGCTCAACAGTTTGGTTTGTCTTGACACATAGGAATCATCTCTGTGTAGAGCAGTGTTTCTCAACTCCAGTCCTCAAGACCCACAAACAGGTCATGTTTTCAGGATCTCTCACAGAATGCACTGACAATGCACTGACAATAATGATATCCCCTGTGCAATACTGAGGATATCCTGAAAACTTGACCTGTTGGTGGGTCCTGAGGACTGGAGTTGAGAAACACTGGTGTAGAGCCTAGAGGATCATTTGTTTTTTTTTTCTTGTGGTTTGCTAAAGAACCCCTTTAAACCCCTTAATGACCGTCCACCGACTTTTGACGTCGGCTGGTGCGGGTCGTTCGTCTACAGCGACGTCTTTTGGCGTCGCTGTAGACTTCGGGGTTTGCGGCGCCCGGCGCCGCAACAGCGCTGGCACCAGGGCTATACTACACAGCCCCAATCCCATAGAATGTCCTGCGAGCACCGGGAGACAGAGGAAACTTCCGTATCCCGGTGCTTTAACCCTTTGATTGCGGCGGTGCGTTACCGCAGCGCAATCAAAGGGTACCCCTGTTCTGTCGGGTGATCGGAACACCCGCTGACCCGACAGAGCCCAGGGAACGGCTGCACAGTCAGCCTTGGGGACCTAGAGTAGCCCCAGTAACAAGCCAGTAATCAGGGCAGACAGTGTGCTGTTCTGATCACTGCCTGTGTCAGACTGACACAGATTATAATGTATTAGCATATATGAATATGCTAATACATTATTAAGTGTAAAAAAAATAAAAATATTTTTTTTTTTAAAACAGTTCTCCCTTCATGGGATTTAAAAAAATAAAAATAAAATAAAAACATAAAAAGTGTAAAAAAAGAATAAAAAAATAAATAAAAATAAATATTTGATAAAAAATAATTGTGCATAAATTACACACACAAAAAACCCTACACATATTAGGTATTGTATGAGGACAGAGGGGATTGTGGTGGACCAGAGATATGCGTCACCAAGGACCCTGGCGTTGGTGAGGTGAAAACCTGTAACTTCATGTGTCGGCGGCGGTAGGTTGCTGACGCATGTTTTATTGTTAGTATATTTGCACAGCAAGTAGTCTGGGTCTGGTTTTCACAGGAGCAGTCATAGAGTTGGGTAGGTGACTGCTCTCACATCCTCAGGTCCAGGCCAGAGTTTGGTTGCTGGATGTAAGCCTGGAGATCAGGTGGGAGGGTGTGATTTGATTGTCTGTGATGCTGGGAGGGTGCTGGGGTGCGCAGCAGAAGATCCCAAGAACAGACTACACGCCGGTCTCAGTTGGAGACAAGGAGGGCTGGAGGCCTGATCTGGACAGGACTGTAGGTGTCCCACACGGACTGTGTAAACCTGTTTTATTTGCTCTGCATTTTGGCTGAAGTTAAGCCCACGTTTATGCTGCTGGTTATCTAAGGCTGAAATAAACGCCTGAACGTTTAAACAGAGCTAAAGGACTGGTCCTGTGTTATCCTACCACCGAGCTGATCCCTTACAGTATCCACACGACCGTAATAACCTGTAGAATTAATCTAACAAGTTATTAAGTGTGAAATGTGAAATTTTTTTTTAAAAAACTATGAAAAAAAAATGCTGCAATTATTTATAAGTGAACTTAAACTATTCCCCCATAAAGTACAACTTGTCTCAAATAAAACGAGGCCTCATCCAACTGCGTCATTGAAAAAAATAAAAAAGTTACAACTGTTGAAACGCAAGGAGGCAAAAAGTTCTGGTTATTAACTACTTTTCAGGCCTGGGAGTTAAGGGGTTAGGCTGGGACTTCTAGGTCTAGTAGCTAGCAATGGACCTACAGGTAATGTGATGTTTTTATGGAGACATATGTTACAATGAAACAATATAACCCACATCATTGTGTTCTCATAGTAAAAAGATGGAGTGTGGGAATGTGGAAGATGATAGTAGTTCAGTGAGGAGGGATATGGGATAATGTAAAGAGAATTGCCCTGTGCTATAACATTCTAATGTTAATAGGCATCAGAGTAGCATTGTATTTGTCTAGTAATATGATGCCAGAGTGTGACTATTTACCTCAGAGGAATGTTTCTGGTGGGATACATTGTGCACACCTGATTACTAGAAGGGAGATACTAATCTGCATGTTTGCATCATGTTCTTTAAGGAGGTTTTATCATTTCATTAAATGGTCTTCAGAATAAGGGGACAGTGAAAACAAGCAACTTTGTAATTGGATGTCATTTGCAAAGCTGTCTTGTTTTCACTGTCTTCCTTATCTTTGTTTTCCCCAGTGCCAGTCGGATTCCACCTCCTTTCATTTCATTGGCTGACGGCTCTACTAATTCACATTCTGTCCGGCCCCCAGTCGGGAGCGTGCATTCCTGCCTCTCTCACTCAGAATAAGGGGCCGGCAACATATCACTCTGCACAGCTAGCAGCTACACAGTAACACTGCAGCTGCCTCTACAATCAGAAAACCGCAGAACTGTGCTCGGTGCCTAATGCTCCTGAGTGTAAACATAGAAAGGAGACAGATCCGTGCTGCTCTGGATGAATTCATAGAAGACTGGATTCAACTGTAACAAACCTCCAGCTGTGAGAGGAGAAAAGATCAGTGCTCTGTGTTCATAGAAGACTGTCTATACTTAATGCAGAGTTGTGGTATGTAAACATACAGCTCTTACAAAATAAGACTGCATAGGGAGAGGAATGACACAGTGACATGTGAACTCAGACAAAGGGGAGGGGAGAGCAGGGATGTGCTACCTCCTCCCTCTGATCTCAGGCAAACACACTGACTTGGGAGCGAGCACGAATAGTGAAGGGGGGGATGATATCATCCCCCTTCAGTTAAGAAACACCCAGCTGGGAGGGGAAGAAACATCCCTGGATTTTAGGAACTGAGAAACTGAAAGTACAAGGAAACACAGGAAATGATGAAGTGATAAATCCCCTTTAATAATTGCAGGTGCAGTCATTATTGCAATGGTCTTGATATGATTACAATCTCAGGTTTTCTTGTTTAGTACATATTAAACAGTAACCTGTTTGTAATTGATGGGTGAGAATTTGATTGTGATGAACTACTACTATAATCGTGTGATCAGACATGCACAGCAGTGTCACGATTCACATGTTTCCCTTAGGCTATGGCTACACTGCATCGGACAAAAAAACCTCCAAAAGTCAACCTTTTTTTCCTATGCACGACCGTGGTTTTGTCACATTTTACGCAAAAAACGTGGTTGGTTTTCATTTTTTTGCTGTCGGTCCATACAATTGATTGTTTGGGAAGACGATGAAAAAACTCAAAGCACCGACGCATTATACAGCGTGTTGTATAATACGCCAGTGCCAGAAGATTAGCAGAGAAAATACGACCTGTGGAGACTACGGGTCGTTTGCTCTATTATTGTCGATGGGGCTGCCTGAACGATCGTACTTCCAGCGGTTTTTAAATACCAAAACTGCAGAAAATACGATCGTTTTGCTATGCAGTGGAGACATGGCCTAAGCCGCATTCCTTCTGTGTCCCGTTTGTTCCTGAGTTCCAAGCCTGTGTTGCTTCCTGTCTGGTTCCTGATCCCTGGTGTCTCTGTTCGTTTGGACTTTGTTCCTCCCCACTTCCCTGACTGGCTGGGCAGTTATCCATCATCCGCAGCCCCAAAGATCCACCTTTCCCTTCCTGTAGAGATGTTTTTATGGACGGTTTGCACTACCTGTATTTACTTCCATCTTACAAATAAAGCTCCTTTAAAAAATGTCACAGTCAGACTACTATGAGAATTCAGGATCCTATTCTTCATATTTACAGTATGTTCATTACTTATTATATATTAAGGTGTAAAAATAATCGAACACCAGCCACATTAGTTCAACATGCAACAAGCGCTTAAGTCCCCTATAGTGATGGCTGAAGAAAGCTTTAACTTGGTCTACTCTAAAGACATAGGGCGGCATGTATGAATAGGGCTGTGGCAGAAGTCTGGCATGTTTTCAGCCCGATATCTAGCGCAGCCCCGTTCACTATAGTTTAAAGTCGCCCGCACGCCAATATCAGGCGTATTACAGAGCGCCCGCGACACTTTGTAATTCGCCTGATTTCGGGGGGCGTGTGGGAGGCGGGTCGCACTAGAACCATATGAAGCTATAGATTTATAGCTTCGCTACAGCAATTTCAGCCGCATAACTGCTAGAAAAACTTTCAAAGTGGTTTACCTGAGCCAGAATTGATATTTATGAGCTAGAATGCACCTGATTTATGACCAGCAGTAGAGTGGGCTCATATATTCAGGGGGGTTCCATACTAATACAATGTGCATAAAAATTGGTGTCTTAATGCCTAAAATCATACATGTCGCCCTTACTGTATTAAGAAATGTAACATCACAGATCTGTTGGTCTATATACAGTATTTTACAAAAGCGAGTACACCTGTCACATTTTTGTAAATATTTTAGATCTTGGGACAACACTGAAGATATGACACTTTGATACAATGTAAACTAGTCAGTGTACAGCTTGTATAACAGTGTAAATTTGGTAAGCCCTCAAAATAACTCGACACAGCCATCAATGCCTAAACCGCTTCCAACAAAAGTGAGTACACCCCTAAGTGAAATGGACAATGGATAAATGGCCCAGGAACAGGTGTGTTAAATTTGGTGTTATTCTCACACTATCTCATACTGGTCACTGGAAGTTCAGCATGGCACCTCACTGCAAAGAACTGTCTGAGGATCTGAAAAAAGAATGTTTGCTCTACATAAAGATGTCCTAGGCTAGAAGAAGATTGTCAACACCCTGGAAATAAGCTGCAGCACAGTGACCAAAACCATACAGTGCTCTACGAAGACATGTTCCACTCAGGACCGGCCTCGCCATGGCTGACCAAAGAAGTTGAGTCTTTTTAAAATAGACATGTGAGCGCTGCCAGCATTGTTGCAGAGGTTAAAGGGATGGAGGGCTAGTATGTCAGTGCTCAGACCATATGCCACGCACTGCATCAAATTGGTCTGCATGGCTGTCATCCCAGAAAGAAGCCTCTTCTAAAGATGATGCAGAAGAAAGACCGCAAACAGTTTGCTGAAGACAAGCAGTCTAAGCATATGCATTATTGGAACCATGTCCTGTGGTCAAATGAGACGAAGATAAACTTATTTGGTTCAGATGGTGTCAAGCGTTTGTTGTGACAACCAAGTAAGGAATACAAAGACAAGTATGTCTTGCCCGCAGTCAAGCATGGTGGAGAAAGTGTCATGGTTTGGAGTTGCATGAGTGCTGCCGGCTGTGGAGAGATACAGTTTATTAATGGAACCATCAATGCCAACATGTGTGTGACATACTGAGAAAGAGCATGATCCCCTCCCTTCAGAAACAGGACTACAGAGCAGTATTCCAACATGATACCAACCTGAAACAAACCTCCAAGATGACCACTGCCTTGCTAAAGAAAATGAGGATAAAGGTGCTGGACTGGCCAAGCATGTCTCCAGACCTAAACCCTATTGAGCATCTGTGGGGCATCCTCAAACGGAAGGTGGAGGAGCGCAAGGTCTCCAGCATCCACCAGCTCTGTGATATCATGAAGGAGTGGAAGAGGATTCCAGTGGCTACAACCTGTGAAGCTTCAGTGAACTCCATGCCCAAGAGAGTTAAGGTAGTGCTGGAAAATAATGGTGGTCACACAAAATATTGACACTTTGGCCACAATTTGTGCATTTTCATTTAGGGGTGTACTCACTTTTTTTTGCCAGTGGTTTAGGCCAACGGTTTAGGTTTTACACTGTTATACAAACAGTACACTGACTACTTTACATTGTATCATAGTGTCATATCATATATTGAGTGTTCTCCAATGAAAATATGTAATACAATATTAACAAAAATGTGAGGGGTGTACTCACTTTCGTGAGTTACTGTAGATAGTAGATAATACATGGAGTTCATGCAAGATAATACATGAATTTCAAAAAAGTACATCAGCAAGTCGTAAGGAGTTATAGCAAATGCATATACATACAGTATACATACAGTATATATAATGCATTAACCAAATAATTATTGTGCTGGATGTGACTATAAGATTTCTTCCCAGTGCTATTAACTTGCAATGATACAAAGAACACAACATCAGTAAAGTCAAATCTGTAAATTTTTATGCTTTTTGTTTGTAGAATAATTCAAAATAATACAGAGTAGGATGCTTGTTTACAATGCAACATTAATGATCGTACATCACATTTATGGAAAACACTGCTGCCGAATACAAAATAATAAATTAAAAGTTCCTCATAAAATGAAGCCAAAACAATTACATTTATCAACAAATACAAAGTACCAGTCTGCAGCATGTGCTCGACATACAAGATCATGTGTTGTGTCTGTGTGATTTCACCTGGTTTTACAGGCAATTATATGAGTTACTGCACCACCTGAGAGGCACCGGGGGAACCGTAAAAATACTCTCTTGATTGGAGGATCTGAGTGTCCTACCAGACTGAAATATATATATATATATATATATATATATACTCCCCCACTTCCTATCTGGGATGCTGACACTCCTCTGCTTCTTTAACATAATAGAGGGGATGTGACTGAATGTAGCAGCAGAGTAGTGCCACTGTATGTTTAGGTTCTATGGATGATGATATGTTATTATGTCAGCTGGTCAGTACAAGAGGGGGATCAGAACATAGCTGTAAGGATAAAGACACAGTCAATTCATTATGTAACTATGTGAGCTGGCTTGGTGGGCATATAAGGCGTATGAAAGGTTGTCTGCCCACAAGTCCTTCATTGCTGCCATCGGAGTTCCAAAAAGGGATGATTATTGGCTTTCGGGTCAAGAATGGCTGTATTCATGACACTGCCCAGTTTGTGAACTGTTCTCATTCTGTTGTGGTGAAATTGTGTCATGAGTAGACAAATTGCACCATTGTGAATAAGCAACGTGAAAACTGTGAAGCCCCACATGCCATTGATGTGAGAGGTAAACGCTGACTATAAAGGTGCGTGAGTGCGAACAGATGCTACAGAAAAGCAGCTCTACTGGGTCTGGAGCTTTGAGACAGACGGATGGTCACTGTACTTCTGCTAACAAAGTTTCATCTATAGAAGAGGCTTACATTTTCACACCAATTGGAATTGGACCTCTGCTGATTGACAAAGGGTTGTCTTCTCCAACAAGTCATATCTTCTGTTTCAAGGAATAGGTAGATGTTGGCATGTCAAGCAAGAAACATCAGAGAACAAACACCTTGCAACCATTGGTGGAAGAACACAAAGGGCCACATGAATGAAACTGTTTAGGTATAAAACTCACTCTTTTTTCCATAGTAACCTATGAGAAAAAAAGTGAGTTTTAGACCTAAACAGGTTCATACATGATACATGTGGCCCAAAGTGGTGGTGGCAGCGTTATGATCCAGGGAATGATGTTGTGGCAATTTTCTTGGCCCGCTCATCCATGTGGAAGGCACTCTAAGCCGATTTGGGTATGTATTTATCCTTGCAATTAATTTACATCCATACATGCTGATTGTCTTCCCTGGGTGGATGGAACAGTATGACATGTCACATGGCTAAAAATTTCCATCACTGGTTGGAAGAGCATGACCAAGACTTCCAGGTGTTACTCCTAAGTCCCCAATTGAACCCAAGTGAGCATCTGTGGGACCACCTCAGATGGTTGTGTGTGGATCCCCACATGCACCTTCCAGCAGCTGTGGGATACAGTCAGCATGGCTCCAGATACTTGCAACAACCTACTTGGACCTTATTGAGTGACTCACAGCTTGTTCATCTGCTGTCCATGCTGCACATGATGGCTAATCTGCCTGTTAGCTGGTGTTTATAATTATGTGAATACTGATGTGATTTAAGGTGCTTCAGGTTTACCCTTCATAGACATTTTTCTGTGATTACAAAAAAAATAAATAAAATTGGTGGGTGGGTGATAATTACCTAGCCGTCCCCCGCCGCTGCTGTTTTGGAGCTCCCAGCACTTTACTACCTGGTCCTTATCCCGGCACAGAAGAGTGCCTCGCGCTCCACTCACTTACAATGAAACGCAAAACCTGTCCAGCAACTTGGACTCGGGGGAACACGGAAATGAAAAGGAATGGATCTTGGGAAGCTCCAAATTGGCAGTGGCCGGAGACAGCTAGGTAATTATCAGGTTTTTTTTATTGTTTTTTGCCTACCCTGGTCCCAGTTTCATTGTATTGTTTTAGTGGGCAGTCCTTTTAATGACTGGAGATATGGTTGATGCATTATTTAATGATTTCAGTGGAACAAAAGCCTTTTATTATAAATTGACACAAGTCTAGATATAATAAAGTCTTACATGGCGGCCATTTATATAACTTTTACTGAACAGTATGGGTGTGCCAAAACAGTCTGATACTTGTGTTTACTGACTCTTGCTAGAAATTGTAATATGAAAAGTTTTGAACATTTTGGAATTATTTTGTCTTTCCTTATTTTCAAGATTTCTCCTTTTTACACTTGGTTTACATCACTGTCAGACGTTACACTCACAGAATCTGTCGAAAATGGCAAAAAAAAAAAAATCCTGCAGAATATTGTTGAATTATTTCCATTGAAATGATGGACAACAGGGTGGAAAACCAATTGATCACATTGTTGTCAATGAGGTCCATCAGGCACCTCTGGCATCCTTTAGGTTGGTTTCACCTTTGTGACTGAGGTTCAGAATGGAACCTCTAATGCAGATGTAAACCCGGCATTAGCTGTTAGTGAATTAAATCGCTTTAGTTGAAAAACCCACCTTAATTATGTCCAAATTGCATTTCTGCAAGACAGTTAAGTGCATCAAAGCTCTCTGCTGTAAACATAAACATTTATACTCACTGACAATAAGATCTTAGAATAGGTGATGAATTGTCACAAAATACATACTATAATGAATATTCTTGCTACATTGTACAACAAATACTAGAACTTTTTTGCTCATAAAACTATGTAACTTCTTTAAGGCCAGGGCTTCACTGCCATAAATATTGCACAAATGTGGTTGTGTTAGATTGTAGAGTGCAGATAAAGGGGTTGTCTCGCTACAAAGATCATATCTGTAATGATAGGGACAATAAAAATAAGCACGTTTGCAATTGGTTTGTATTACCTAAATCATTTAGTATAGCAGCTATTAGCTAATCTGTGTGTCTAGAGCTAAATCAGCAGCCTGAGGTCGGACCACGCCCCCTTTGCTGTGATTGGCTGCCTGATATTTAGTTCAACCCTGCTTGGGACACGCCCCCTGTGCTGGACACGCCCCCTGTTCTGTGCTCCCTCACTTCTGAGCTGTGTATAACTGAAACTGGCTACATGAGCTCTCTGTGCTTGCTGCTGTCTGTGTGTTCTCATTGTCTTTCTCTCACTGCCCCCTGAGGTGTGTAATAAAGGCTGCCTGAGCTCTCTATGTGCCTCTCACATTGACAGCTATGTAAAGGATCTGAGTAATTAATTTTAAGCTGCCAGAAATAACACACCTTTATACACTCTGCTCCCCCTCTTCTTTCGGGCAGGAGGTAGAGCAGTTTGCATTTCTCACATTTGTTTCATCAGTTCGGGCTGTATGTATAACTGTTTACACCAATGCAGGTGTTCTGTTACAAGGAGCTTGGGGAGGTTGGTGACAGCTCTGCACGCATGAGATCTGACCATTGCAGGAGGTCTGCAGAGCTGTGGCATCCTCTCTCTCCTACTGCTCACACGGAATGAGGGCTGGGGAGGGGATGTGATGATGTCACCACTCTTCAGTGAGGGAAGATACGCCTACTAGTAGGAGAGACTCTTCCCTGGATTTGAAACTGTAAACCAGAGAGCACAAGATGCCTGTTAAAAGCCTGTAGTGAGACAACCCCTGTAATGTACCTTTATGTGGTTGCAAAAAGTTGATTGTTTGATTTTCTGGGATTATTGTAAATCACAAGCACATTTTTCCTCTTGATTTCAATGTGATATTATGCAATCACAATTTTATGCAATTTTACAAAATTATTTTGAAATTTTTACCTTCAAAGAGAGAGGTCCCTCCCCAAACACTTCTAAAATCACATAAAACTCCTGGAGCGCTAGCCAAAAGAAGCATCAACTTGAACAAATGTGGGGCACTGACAACTTTGCTAGTTGTAAATAAGAGAAAGATTAAAACCATTCTAGTATAAAACATGATAATCAGCGAATAGTTGTATATGTAAAGTTGTATATGCTCAACTAGGCCAAAGATTCAATTTGGTGCCCTGTATTTAAATACCCTGGTCTGGCCGGAGTGGCTTGTTGATGGTGCCCCCTGTCACCTAGCACCTGGGACACATGTCCTGCCACCCTCTAAGCTACTTTTCTGGTGTGTATATATACTGTAAATATGATATATGTTTTCAGTGCTAATATGGGTGCAAGGGCAAGCCAAGAATGATGCAAAACATATTGAAGATGTTACGTAGTTCATCATTCTGGTTTATAAAGGAACTCCTTTATCATATGTAGAGACAACATGTGATGGAAAAAAAAAAAGAGTAAGTTACATTGATGCACCATGCAGGAAGGCAATGGTGGCTACAAACATAATTGTATGAACTTAGAAAAGACATAAAGAGAATGATTTGTGTACATCAGTGTACACAGTCTTTGGATCAATCAATGGGACTTTATGGAGGGGTTTCATGGGGGTAACCTTGAAGCTTCTGGACCTCAATGTAAGAAATAGAAAAGGCTTCCCATTTCTGATGAACTTTTTGGGCCAACTCATGCCCTGGTGCACCCCCAAAGTTATGATCTTGGGGCTATGGATGAATTTTGTACGAATTAACAAGTTTACATAACAGAATGTCTGTTGGTCACTTAGAAATTGTAATACTTTTATTTGTGTCCTGAGAGCCATTGGTGCATGGTTGTGTTAAACCAGCACCTTTGTAGAACTACAGTAAATTTTCCTTCATCTATTATGTTCTACTTAGCTTATTCTGCACGTAGTTCACATATAATTCAAATGTATAAAATAATGTAAAAGTGCATTTCTTCTAAATAAAAATGCCAGAATGGAATTTATAGAAATAGCTCTGTGTAGAAAAGCAACACACGATGCTCATGTCTCTAAATAAACAGCAGGTTCTCCTATAAGGAGAGTATAAAAAGCCATTGTATAGCACACTGTTTAGTCTTAAAGACTACACAATGAAAATCCTCCACTTGAAGAGAAGTGACCGGAATGAATAGCGATAATCAACATAAGGCCCAAATGAGATAGGATGCACAGTGAACTCATTGGTTGGTGGCATCTCAGTTCCATCATGGACAATCTTCAGTCCTAGACATAAGGTCAAGATAGTCTTGTCAACCTTGTCTTCTGGCATAATCTCCATGAGAGCTACAAGAGGACGCACAAATGTTTTTATGAAACATTCATAGTTCAGCTTATCTCACAAAAGAGATGCAGGTAGGTGCATATTTTTGAGGCATTAGATCATGAAAGCTTCCACCTTCCATCATGTGGTTCTGATCATAGTTTCCTCAATAGACTTTTTATGGAGGAATCCAAGCTTTAGAGAAGAATTTTGGACCACAGCGTCTTCTGACCACACCAGTGAGGTGGATAAACTTTTCCGTTCATTCCTGAATATTGATCTTCTGCGCTGTCTATGTAGAAGCTGTTTCAGTTTTTCTTTGAAGAAGCTTGTAGTCAATGTGTATAGGATGGGGTTTAAGGCACTGTTTATAGGGAGAATAAATATGACGATCCAGGAGGTCACAGTGCCTATAAATAGATGAAAAGAAGAACAGATTTGCTATATGGTTTTATGAGAGCATAATAATCTGAATGAAGTTGAATGGAAACCATAAAACATATGTCCACTAAACCCAAGAGGACCTTAAAATGTTTTAGCCTTAATTTAATTTAGAAAAATCATACAATGCTTACAGTCTTTTCTAATACTAAAATAGTCCATCTGTTCCCTGCCTGTTTGTGTAATGGTTTAAGTAGAATAAGGTAACATTCATAATATAGCAGCATCTACCACCTTATGTTCTATAATAAAATCAGTTTAGTTTTTGAATATTCATTCCTCTTGTGGTACTAACTTAATATAAAAAATGCAACTTTAAATTTATCATAAGCATCATTTTACTTTTAAAGAAAATATTGTAATGAATATGCTAGTGCGTGGGGGAGGGATCTCTACAATTCAAAGGCCTTCACTAATGCCATGCTGGTACTAAAATAAGGAGACTCATAAGTCAATTATTGGACACTTATTTTGGGTACTGTATGGTGTTATTATTTATGATTGACCTTTGTATTGTTGTAGTAGTTGTTTGTAATCTTAAATTGGGTTCACATTGCATTTTGGTCCTGTTCAAAGCCTCTGCTGCAGGTATCCATTGAGATACCTGAAAAATATATTAGAATGGATCCCAAGACACCTAGATATGGAATAACAGTGCAAACTAAGTCACTCGTGGATCGTGATATTTTCTCTGGCACAAAAAAGCATTTACATTATAAAAACCAAGGCAAGCATTGTCCACAAGTGACTTTATTTACAGTTGTTCCCTTTGGATACGTTGAAGAATCCATTGGGTCTTATTATTTATGATTGAACTTTGTAGTGTTGTAGTGGTTCTTTGTAATCAAAATTGTATTTTGGTCCTGCTCAGAGCTTCTGCTGCAGGTATCCATTGGGATTCCTGAAAACAATTTTAAACTGGATCCTGTGACGCATACATAGGGAACAACAGTGCAAACTAAGTCACTTGTGGATTGTGCTATTTTTTCTGGCACAAAAAAGCATTTACATTATAGAGATTTATGTGGGATGCATATGGTGTACATATGATATATGCGGGATGTGTCTGCCGTTAGAGTGATGTATACGGGATGTGTCTGGCGTTAGAGTGATGTATACGGGATGTGTCTGGCGTTAGAGTGATGTATACGGGATGTGTCTGGCATTAGAGTGATGTATACGGGATGTGTCTGGCGTTGACCTGTTGTAAATAAAGCTCACCATCAAATATACTCAGTTAGCCTCTAAAAGGTATTGCCTGATTTTTTCACTCTTCTACTACTTTCTATGGCTTATATGGTACAATATTATACTTAAAAAAAACCAAGGCAAGCATAGTCCACAAGTGACTTTGTCTACACTGGTGATCCCTTTGGATGAGTTGAGAAATTTGTCGATTGTTATTATTTATGATTGACCTTTGTAGTAAAGTAGTAGTTGTTTTTAATCTTAGGTTGGGTTCACATTGCATTTTGGTCCTGCTCAGAGCTTCTGCTGCAGGTATCCGTTGGGAACCATGAAAAAGATATTAAACTGGATCCTGTGACGCATACATATAAAAATAGTGCAAATGCAGTAACTTGTGGACTATGCTATTTTGTCTGGTACAGAAAAGCATTAATATTCTAAAAAAGAATGCAAATGCAGTCCACAAGTGACTATGCTTACACTGTTGTTCCGTGGATGAGTTGCACCATCCGTTGGGGTACCTTTTTCAATGGAGGTTTACAAACATACCAAACTGCAGTGTGAACTAAGCCTTATACTAAGCCTGCAGGGATTTTGTACACATTGCATTCGTTAGGTACTAATGCTGGTTCTCCAGTCTGGTAACTGCAGGTTTTCCATGCAACTGCTAACTCTGCAGACTGCCCAAATGTTTGAAGACATTCAGTGGTCCCCAAGTGAATAAAGAAACACAGCATCTTGTATTCTATTCATTTATGATTCAGAGAATATACTGGGATGTGCTAAAGGACATAATGACAGGTCTGAAACCCAATGATGCATAGAGGTCTCAGGGATGTAGAAACCTTTCTCGGTAAGCTGATGCATCACAGAATTAGCCTCATTGATCACAAGGTTGCCTACAGCATATGCAATATCTCAGCAAAAAAGTTTTTTTTTTGTTTCTAGAGCTTACCAGGAATGTCTACACGAAACAGAGACAGGATTTTCAGAAGGAAAACAGGAATCCAACACACGGCATCTGAAAAAACTATGAAAAAAAATCTGTTGGCAACAGCAACATCCATATGGATATGACTCTTGATTTCTGATGTCTGTAGAGCAGTCTTCTGTATTGAGCAGAACATACTGACATAGGAAAACACGATAATGATGAAAGCCACAAGGTTCACACCTGTTGGTGGATTCAAGAATATATGCGTAAAAAAAGAGAAGGTCAAAAGCAATGATCATTATTTCACATCAACACAAATATGCAGAAAAGGGGGAGATGGATGCAATTGTGCAATTCTCCCCATTTCTATCGGCTTTCTGCATATAGCCAAGCGAGTGTGCTTAGGTATATTTGGAATCCCCACAGAAATGAACTGGGAAAATTGCACGGCTATCTCCCCATTCTCTCTGGATGGTACATAGCTCCCCATGAGGCGGTAGCAGATGCTACTAATGGAGATGGGACACACCTTTGACATTTTTATCAGTTATATAAATATTCATTTTGTTGGAAAACAATCACCAAACAATATAATGAATAACAAGATGATTACATAAGGGTCTTTTACACTGTTTGATAATTGCCTGTTTTGAGTGACCTTTGATCAGTGCTCTTTAAAAGGAGCCTTCATACTGTCCAGTTATCAGAGAGAAAACGGCTTCACGAGCAATTGTTCATAGAGTAACTTAAGATCATTAGTGCGGTCATTCACTTTTATTATCACTGACAGCACATTTTCTGGGGGGGCATGTGTTAGAGAGATCTAATACTTATTTGGTCTTTAACCCCTTACCACCGCAGCCAGTTTTGGTCTTCCTGACAGAGCCCCATTTCTGAAATCTGACATGTGTCACTTTATGTGAGAATAACTTTTTGACACTTTCAATGTGATTCAGAGAATGCTTTCTTGTGACACATTGTGCTTTAAGTTATTAAGAAATTTTGGTCGAAAAAGTCCTTGTTTATTTGTGAAAAATATCAAAGTATCGTGAAAAATTTACCATTTTCAAACTTCAAAAATGTCTGCGTGTAAAACAGATAGTTATTCCACTCAAAATACTTTATAACCAGCATCTACCATATGTCTACTGTACGTTGGCATCATTTTTTAATTTCTTAGAAATGTATTAGTAATGTTCACATTTTCAAGAAAATTTGCAACATACATATTTTTAGGGACCAGTCCAGTTCTGATGTGGCTTTGATTGACCTGTATGTTAGATACCCCCATAAATGACTTCATCTAAGAAACTACACCCCTTAAAGTATTCAAAACGGCATTTAGGAAGTTTATTAACCCATTAGGTGTTTCACAGGAATTAAAGCAAAGTGGAGGTGAAATGTCAAAATTTAACTTTTTTTGCAGATTTTAAATTTTTATCCATTATTCACAAAAACACGGTAGATGTGACCTGGGAAATGCAACGTAATATTGATTCCCCAGATTCTGCTGTTTTCAGAGATATTCCATATGTGGCCCTAGTGCGCTATTTGGCTCAACCACAAGCCTCAGAGTAGGAGGAGAACCTACCGGACTCTGGGGTCTCATTTTCATTATGATTTTTATTTAGGCGCGGACACCATAAGGTGATAAAACTTAATAAACTCCCCTAAAAATACCCCAAATTGGAAACCACACCCCTTAAAGGGGTTGTCTCACTACGAAGATTATAGTTGAAAATGTGGGGACCAAAAATCTAAGGATGTACGTCCTTGGTTACTATTGGCAAAGTGCTAGGGTTTTAGAGAACGGGCTGGTTTACATGTGCTTAGCAATGGTGTTTGTTTACTGGTCAGGGAAGCATTCTGTCCTGCCCAGGTCGTGCACATGCAAAGGAAAGGCAGTGAAGAGGAGGGGCAGGGAGGTGTGTATTGGCAGGCAAGGAGGAGAAGCAGTGAGAGGACATGCAGGGGGGTTGTTTGTATTGGCAGCGACATGCAGGGACAAGCGGCAGTGAAGAGCGGGGGAGGGTGTATTGGCAGCCACAGGGATGTGTGTATTGGCAGCCACAGGGATGGAGGAGAAGCAGTGAAGAGGATACAATACACATTTTCAACTATGATCTTCGTAGTGAGACAACCCCTTTAAGGAATATATCCAGGGGTTCAGTGAGTATTTCGACCAAACAGGTGTTTCACAAATTGTGTTAGCGTTAGGATGTGAAAATTTTTTTAACTTTTTAAATTTTTTTTTTTTCACTTTTCCCCATAGGGGAATTGTATCAAATCCCTCATACAATAGGTGGTCAGTACACAGCTTATTGCGGTGTACTGGTCTCCATGGCAACTGTCAATCACCCTGTCCGGCAATGCCCACAATGCATTGCCGGGCATGGTGAGGTCACAGGCGGCCCTAAAAGTGTTTATTACACTCCCGGGCTGTCTGATATGAGACAGCACGATCATGCCATTGCTCACCGAGAGCAGACAGATGAGGCTCCCTTCTTCTGCCTAAGACTTAGCTAAGGGGTTTATCACCCACGGCCGGAGCTCACTCCAGCCGTGGATGATGCGGCATGACGCCAGCGGTAATTTACCCCTGGTCCCATGTCACAATCGTGCGGGCTTGCAAACGTGGACGGTACTCATACATCCATTTGCGGGAACGCACCTCTTGCTCGGACGTATGGATACGTCCAATGTCGGGAAGGGGTTAATCAGCCAGTGTAAGTAGCCCTTACAGGGAACCTGTCAGGTGCTTTATGCTACCCTATTTGAGAGCAGGATGTAATAGAGGAAGTAAAGTGGAGCTCTGTGATATACACATATACATGATGTAGAGCAGGGTTTCTGAGTAAAAAGCAGAATAAAATACTGTTAGGACTCCTTAAGTCCTGCTTACCCCCTAACAGACAGAGATTGACAACTTTCCTTGTAATATTGTGTGTACAGAGCAAACTGTCAATCACAGTGGGAAGGGTAAATAGTACTTTCCTGATATGTTTTGTTTGTTTACTCAGAAATCCTGCTTTAAATCATGTAAACCTATATATCACAGAGCTTAGCCTCTCTCCCTCTATCACATAACCCTATATATCACAGAGCTCAGCTTCTCTCCCTCTATCACATAACCCTATATATCACAGAGCTCAGCTTCTCTCTCTATCATATAACCCTATATATCACAGAGCTCAGCTTCTCTACCTCTATCATATAACCCTATATATCACAGAGCTCAGCTTCTCTCCCTCTATCACATAACTCTATTTATCACAGAGCTCAGCTTCTCTCTCTCTATCACATAACCCTATATATCACAGAGCTCAGCTTCTCTCTCTATCATATAACCCTATATATCACAGAGCTCAGCTTCTCTCCTCTATCATATAACCCTATATATCACAGAGCTCAGCTCCTCTCCTCTATCATATAACCCTATATATCACAGAGCTCAGCTTCTCTCCCTCTATCATATAACCCTATATATCACAGAGCTCAACTCCTCTCCTCTATCATATAACCCTATATATCACAGAGCTCAGCTTCTCTCCCTCTATCATATAACCCTATATATCACAGAGCTCAGCTTCTCTCCCTCTATCATATAACCCTATATATCACAGAGCTCAGCTTCTCTCCCTCTATCATATAACCCTATATATCACAGAGCTCAGCTTCTGTTCTCTATCATATAACCCTATATATCACAGAGCTCAGCCTCTCTCCCTCTATCACATAACCCTATATATCAGAGCTCAGCTTCTCTCCTCTATCATATAACCCTATATATCACAGAGCTCAGCTCCTCTCCTCTATCATATAAACCTATATATCACAGAGCTCAGCTTCTCTCCCTCTATCATATAACCCTATATACAGAGCTCAGCTTCTGTTCTCTATCATATAACCCTATATATCACTGAGCTCAGCTTCTCTCCTCTATCACATAACCCTGTATATCACAGCATTCAGCTTCTCTCTCTATCTCATATAACTCAATATGTCACAGAGCTCAGCTTCTCCCCTCTATCATATATCCCTATATATCACAGAGCTCAGCTTCTCTCCCTCTATCATATAACTCTATATATCACAGAACAGCTCTTCTCCTCTATCATATAACCCTATATATCACAGAGCTCAGCTTCTCTACTCTATCATATAACACTGTATATCACAGAGCTCAGCTTCTCTCCTCTATCATATAACACTGTATATCACAGAGCTCAGCTTCTCTCCTCTATCATATAACACTGTATATCACAGAGCTCAGCTCCTCTCCTCTATCATATAACACTGTATATCACAGAGCTCAGCTTCCCTCCCGCTATCATATCCTGCTCTCAGAGCAGCATAAATCACCTGACTGGTCTTTAAAACTTTTTTTTAACAACACTGAACTTTATTTTTAATTAAAAGTAGGAACAGACCTCAAAAAAACTGAGAAGAAACGGAATAAAACTATAAGGAAATGTTGATATTTGTTGAGCCAGAAAGTGTTTCAACTTCTAAATGAAAAAATAAAATAGCAATAAGCCTGGTTTAACTCTTTTAACCCCTTAACGACCGCCCACCGTCTTTTGACGTCGGCTGGTGCGGGTCATTCGTCTGCAGCGACGTCTTTTGGTGCCGCTGCAGACACCGGAGTTTGCGGGGCCCGGGCGCCACAGCTGCGCTGGGATCAGGGCTGTACTACACGGCCCCGATCCCAGAGCATCTCCTGCAAGCACCGGGGAGCGGAGGAAACCTCCGCAACCCGGTGCTTTAACCCTTTGATTGCGGCGGTGCGTTACTGCAGCGCAATCAAAGGGTTCCTCTGCTCTGTCGGGTGATCGGAACACCGGGTGACCCGACAGAGCCGGG
The DNA here is from genome assembly GCA_025379985.1 of Phyllomedusa bahiana. NCBI lineage: Eukaryota > Metazoa > Chordata > Amphibia > Anura > Hylidae > Phyllomedusa > Phyllomedusa bahiana. The sequence goes on along the minus strand of JAODAL010043422.1, from coordinate 7,223 downwards.
AGAACGGCTGCACAGTCAGCTCTGGGGACCTAGAGTGGCCCCAGAGCTGTCTGTGTATGAAGCCAGTGACTAGGACACACTGTGTGGTGTCCTAATCATTGCCTGTGTCAAACTGACACAGATTAGAATGTATTAGAATATATGAATATGCTAATACATTACCAAGTGTAAAAAAAAAAAAAAAAAAAAATGTAAAAAATTCTCCCGTCAGGGGGGGTAAAAACCAGAAAAAGAATAAAAAAATAAATAAAATAAAAATAAATATTTAATAAAAATAATTGTGCATAGATTACACACACACAAAAATACCTACACATATTTGGTATCCACAAGACCGTAATAACCTGTAGAATTAATCTAATAAGTTATTAAGTGTGAAATGTGAATGGTGTAAAAAAAAAAAATTAAAAAAACAAATTATTTTTTTTAAATAAAAAAAAAATTACTGCAATTATTTATAAGTGAATTTAAACTATTCCACCATAAAGTACAACTTGTCTCGAATAAAACGAGGCCTCATACAACTACGTCATTGAAACAATAAAAAAGTTACAACTGTTGAAACGCAAGGAGGCAAAAACTAAAAATATGTTCCGGTCATTAACTACTTTTCAGGCGTTCGGCTTAAGGGGTTAAGCATTTTCCCTGTGCAGCGGCAGAACCTGCTGTCCATGGAGCTGTTCTATGGTGGAGGGATTCTTCTTGTGCATTTTCCTGCTTGGCTGGTGGCCAGAAGCACAACTGTTTAGGTGGAGATGCAGCACAAACTGGACTTTGGCCTCTGCATTCTCAAGACTGTGAAGGTCCCAGTGATCAGAAAGTTATGGCATCACTTTCTGAGATATGTCGGGAAACATAATAAGTGTTCCTTTTCGTGCAGGTCCAGTAAAGGAAAGAGCTGACCTTCCTGCCATTTGTTCTTCTCCTGCTAAATAGATCAGAAAATGCTGTCACTATGCAACTACCTCATGCCCTGATGCACCGTGAAAGTTATCATCTTGGGGCTATAGTTTAATTTTGTACAAATTAACAAGTTTATATAACAGAATGTCTGTTGGTCACTTAGAAATTTTAATACTTTTAATTGTATCCTGAGAGCCATTGGTGCATGGTTGTGTTAAACCATCACCTTTGTAGAACTACAGTAAATTGTTCTTAATCTATTATGTTCTACTTCGCTTATTCTGCACATAGTTCACATATAATTCAAATGTATAAAATAATGTAAAAGTGCATTTCTCCTAAATAAAAATGCCAGAATGGAATTCATAGAAATAGCTCTGTGTTTTGAAAAGCAACACACGATGCTCATGTCTTTAAATAAACAGCAGGTTCTCCTATAAGGAAAGTATAAAAAACCATGGTATAGTACATTGCTTAGTCTTAAAGACTAAAATAGAAAATCCTCCACTTGAGAAGTGACCGGAATGAATGGTAATATAAGTCTCTGGACTATCTGCTGACCATGCTGTACATGTGAGCTTGATTATTTGGTTGATTGCTAGCGCTCTATAAAGTTGAGTCTCACTGGTTGGCTGGTGCTGTGTATACTCTCAGCTGAGAGATTGTGTTTTGTGAGCTTATTTGATTCTGTTTCTAGCAGTGATTTTTTGCTTGGTTAGTTATTTGTACCCAGTTAGTTAGAGCTCTGCTATGTCTCTGTTGCTTCCATTCTGCCTTGTGTCTGTTTCTCAGTGCATTATATACCCGAGTTCTCTGTGGTTTTAAGCTGTTTTGGTTAGGGTTAAGGCTATGTTCACACGGCGGATTCATGCCGTAATTGCGGGATGAATTTCGCCCGCAATTACGGCATGTGTACGGGGGCGGGGTGGGGGGGAGGCGTCAGCTCGCGGCCCCATAGACTTTCATTATTCATGGCGCGTATCCCGCCGGGATAATGTGCATGTCACTGTGATCTGTGGATTACCGTAATGACAGGGACGGATTTGAGCTGTGTTTGCACGCAGTACGGCACACTAATCCGTCCCAAAATAAGCCGTGTGAACATGCCCTAACACAGCTGAGGGACATTAATATGGATATCGTCAGGGGTAGAATAGGGCTATGGGGTTTGGTGTTAGGGCCAGTGCTAGGGCTAGTTAGGGAAAGCTTGTTGTTACGGTCAAGTGTTTTTGGTGTCTTGCTTCTAGATTCAAGTCATTTATCCGTCCATTTCCATCTGTGCCTTTGGTGCCATCCATCTTGCTGTCTGTCATACATTGATAAGTCCCTACATTCATTTTTGATACACGCTTAATATTACTTGCATGCAACTGCTGGTTACATTCTTTAGCACAATTTGGTAGTGGAGGGATCAAATGGCTGTTTTTGTGTTGTTTTGGACAGTGAACAGGTTATTGGGGTTGTCTGATTTTTTTTTTCTAAATACATTTCCAAACTGTTATGTCCAGTAATGTCACGTGACTAGACCCTTTTTTGATCTGACTGCTTTCAGCCAGGAGGAAAGGGAGAGACCGCTGACTAGTGCTGAGAGATTTAATCGAGAAAAGTTAAAATCAAGTCGATTCTTGTTCGCGATCCGGAAAAATAAAAATAAATAAATTAACCAGATCATCTTCTTCCATTGACTTTAATAGGCGTTTGCAATCGGATCGAGATCGGATCTAAAATCGAAACCGTTTTCTACAAAATCGAAATCAAGTCGATCTCGATTTTTGGGAAATCGCTCATGTCTACCGCTGACAGTGTCAGTTCTAGGACAGAGGTTCTAGGTACAAAGGTGAGTATGACTATTTTATTACATCAGCAGTATATGGTGGTATCGAGTAATGAAAATGTTAGTAAAATAAGTACTGTTAGGAGTAAGCCGATTGTGATGTGATCATCAACTTCCCCTTCATTTTTTGCATTGATCAAACTGATGTCAGCAGGGATACAAAGGACTATAGTGCTGAGATTAAACAGATCCTTACTCTTTCCACAGTGGGACACAGCCCTTAATGAAATGTTTGGATGTAAGAGGAGAATGTGATGACCCAGAATGTTTCCCGTTTAATGGAAACCTGTTTACATTGAATGTGTGACATTAAGGGGAAAACCTCTTCAATGGTGAGGGGTTAGACAAAAAAGGAGCATGATAGGTCTAATAAATTATCCCTTAAGGAAATATAGAATTGTAAAATGCTTACCTAGAAAAATCCCCAAAGAGTATCCTTTACCCCCAGACTCTTCCGTTTGATCTGGATACAGTGGGAAGCACACTCCATTTTTTCCATAGTAATTTCCAAAAAAGTCCTCATTACAAAATGGGATCACAGCTATTATAAACCCAACCACCCAAATTGTCATGAGTGTCACAAGAGTCTGACGCTTGCCCGGCCGAATGTTGCTGAATGGAAAAACAATGGCCAAGTACTTCTCCAGTGTCAAATAAGTTAAGAGTAGAACAGATACTTATGTGGAGAGCATGGCTAGAAATCCAAGGCCTCTGCACTGTAGGCTTTCCATCCATATGAGTGCATATTTTTTATATTGCCCACGATATTTGACATCAAATACCCCAATAAAAAAAAGATAAACTCCCATAAGACAATCAGCACCTATAGAAACAAAATGTTATACAAAAGTTTAATGATTAATATGTCAGCTGTAGGCATATAGCATAATCAGTCATGATAATATAAAGCATAATGTCCAATACAAATACATCATCTAACAGGGTCACTAAGAAACATTCCCATAAATAATTAGGTCATTGAAAATAAATGTGATATGCAATCCAATGACTCCATAGTGTGAAGTTGCAGGGGACTGGGTGCCCACCTGTATGCAGTCATTCAGTGCAAAAATACTGCAAATAACACCTGATATCTCAGCTTCCATTAACAATTTGCATTAACTGGTCATCGTCATATCCAATGGCAAAATTTATATTTTGTGTATCCTATTCATATGTATATTAGTTGTGAAACATTCGCGATCATGCTATAGATACAGCTTATGTCCATACTTACTAATTTATTATTATTATTATTATTATTTATTTTAGAGCGCCATAGTGGGGGTTACATACATAAATCAAACAAGTACAATGGTGTCAATATGTGACTAACAACTGGTACAGAGGGAAAGAGAACCTTGCCTGCGAAGGCTTACAATCTACATGGAAGAAGAGGCAGAAGGTGAGGGACAGACATGTTTGTGGAGGGTGTAGTGACAGCGTGGTTATTGTAGATTACAGGCTATCCTAAAGAGTTTTTCAGGTCGCTTTTGAAGCTGGTGAAAGTGGAAGAGAGTCTGATGTGTTGGGGCAGTGAGTTCCAGATTGTGGGGCAAGCACGAGAGAAATCTTGGAGACGGTTGTGTGAGGAGCTGATAAGTGGAGAGCAGAGAAGAAGGTCCTGTGAGGAGCGGAGATTACGTGAGGGGAGGTATCCGGAGAATAAGGCAGAGATGTATGGAGGGGAGAGGTTATGGAGAGCTTTGTAGGTCATGGTTAGAAACTTGAAATTAATTGGCTGGGCAATGGGAAGCCAGTGAAGGGATTGGCAATGGGGAGAGGAAGAGGAGTAGCGAGGAGAGAGGTGAATAAGACAGGCAGCAGAGTTGAGGATAGATTGAAGTGAAATAAGAGTGCTAGACTGAAGGCCACAGAAAAGGGTGTTGCAGTAGTCTAGGTGGAAGGTGACAAGGGCATGGACCAGCATTTTTGTAGTGTCAGGGTTAAGGCATGAACGGATACGCGAGATATTTTTCTGGTGGAGGCGGCTGGCAGAGGTGAGGGCTTAGATGCGTGGTTTGAAGGACGAAGTGGAGTCAAGGGTTTTACCAAGGCAGCGGACTTGCGGGACCGCTGAGAGTACGGACCCATTGACCGTGATAGAGAGATCAGGTGGGGAGATCGCGTGGGATGGTAGAAAGTTGATGAATTCAGTTTTCTCTACAAGTTTTAGGAGATGGAAGGAGAAGAAGGAGGATATGGACGATAGACAGAAGAAGGAGGATATGGACGATAGACAGTCTGGGATATGAGAGTTAATGTCTGGGCCGGAGATGTAGTTTTGGGTGTCGTCAGCATACTGGTGGTACTGAAAGCTATGTAATGCTATGAACTGACTCAGACCAAGAGTGTGGATAGAGAAGAGTAACGGACTGAAGACAACAGGGAGAGTTATATTTATAATTTATGAGCCTAAATCATTAAGTTTTGTATATTTTTTTTATGTATTTATAAATCTTTGATTATATATATGTTGCACGTCGGATATCAGTTCATTATATGTACATATTCTTAATTTTAATAGTTTATCTGTGTATTAGATAAGTTACACTTTCGTTGTTTTATTTGATCTCACAGTGACTTGTATGATTAAGGTCAACACAACCAAAATGTCACAAACTACAGTGTAACTTTATATACATTTGAACATTTGAAGTGGAGGGAGCTCTTTTGGTTGTCAACAATAAAAAGAATCTATACTTTACACCTTAGGAAATAGAATACTGTTGATAAAAAAATACTATATAACCGATGGCAAAATTTTGTTATTTTGTCTCCAGCCTGGGTTTAGACCATATCTTACTATACAATATTAATTGTTTTTCATAGAGGCAAGCATACTCCTATATTTTTGTAAAGAAGTACAGAGTGTTTTTTATCTATAGATCAGTAAAATGGCGTCATGTCCACCAGATGTACTGTGTCAGACTATGTTATCTTCTGGAAGCATCTCTTCTGCACTTTAAAAAGTTGTCTCACTATAAAGATAAGTTTTCAACATGTAGGGAATGGTAAATGATGACTTTTTCCAAATACAGTGCTTTGTTTATTTTGCTTTGCTGAGGGGATAAGATTATTTTATCTGCTCTGGTGCACACAGGTTTCGGTTACATTCTGCTCTCCCCTGATCTTTGCTGTTTGCTTATTGTGCGGGGAAAGCGGTCCCCCCCGGAGCACACGGATGTGGAGCTTGGAACAGAGGTTCCTTAGTAAAAAAAAGGGGGGACTAATTACTTTGTTACTTTAAGCGAGGCTTCGCGTCATAGAGAAGATCTCCTGCTCTATGAGTGCATTGAAGAGCTGGAGGACAAAGTTGTCTTTGCTATAATCTGCAGGTTGAATCACTGCTTGAATCATCTCCCGACCGGAAGAGACGGGGAAGTTAAAATCTAAAAAAGCTTGTGACCCCAGTGAAACAGAGGGGAATACCCCCTTTAAACTAAAGGCACATTGTTAAATTATATAATCCCTTTATGATTAGTGGTTTACTCTTTGGGACAACAACTCCTGAGACCAAGGGGGCAACAATGCTAATAAAGTTGCTGGCTGCAGTTTCTTGCAGAGCCAGGTGAAAAAACAGTAAAGGGGATCTGTGATCCCAGCAATATGTTATGACTTTGTGGAATGGGAATCTCTTTAATGTTTGACAAAGGTTATTCTCCTTGAGTGTTCAAGTGTGCATCTCGCTTTTGCCCGCTTCTCACAGTTGTTCATGGGCTGGATGGACTTAAAATTTGAATGGCATTTTTGTTAACTAAGTCTGGGGTATCCCTATTTTTGTGGAATGCTTGATATTTGTCTAAAATTGCCGGATATTAAATTAAAAAGAAAAGTGATTAAGATTGATGGTCTACTATATGTAATAATGTACTGAAATAGCTTGTTAACAACATAATGGACACTATGGAGAGTCTGCTTTTCCGTCCACATACCCGTAATTGATGTCCCTCTGAAACACACTGATTGGGAAAAGCTTAAATCTTTTTGTGGGGTGGGGGAAAAGCAGGACTCTCCTTCCTTCTAGAAAGCCCTGTCAAGTGTTAGTGCTTGTTCACATGACGCTTTTGTGATCCATTTTACAGATCCGTTTTACGGTCCAAAAAGGTCTAACAATTGTCGTGTGATTAAAATTTCGTTTCAATGCCAAAGGCTCGCCGTTCTCCGGGGTCAGCGATGCGCTTTCGAGAGCTTTTTCCTGGCTTTTCTCCCGCTTTAAGAAAGCATGAGGAGTGTGGGAAAAATGGAGTGCGCTTTTTTGGATGTCCAAAAGCGCCCCCACACTCCGGGTAGTATCGCCCCGCGCTTTGCATCCTGAAGCGGTGTGAAAAACCAGGGGCGGTGGAAAGGGGTCGGGGGGGGCGGATGGAAGGGGGGGTCGGCGTGGCAGCGGGGTGGATGGTGAGGTATCGGAGGTGGGGCGGCGGCTGGGCAGGTGAGGTGCTGCAGGGGGATGGATGGCTGGACAGGGGATGGGCTGCAGGGG
>JAODAL010043421.1:0-33860 GCA_025379985.1 Phyllomedusa bahiana | reverse complement strand
CCCGTCAGACATGTCAGAAAAGGGGGACGTTTCCGCACTTTGGCAGCGGCCAATAAATTTCGGGGGATTTCCCTATAGAAATTTGAGTTTGTCCTCCCTCTCAATAGCTGCAAAAAAGCCCCCAAATTTTGGCCCGGAAAGCGAGGGTCCAATGGGGTTTGAGAGCAAAAAGCATCCCCTGCCGGATGCTGTTATTCGGCGGGCACTACCGGGCCAAATCAGAAAAGCGGGCGGGTTTTTCTGCACAAGTGACCCCGGGGGGCTCCCTCCCTCCACTTCACTGTATACTGCCACGGTGTTTGGGGGCATCTCCCTCGTTTTCCTCATCCCCATCAAACCTCCCCCAGCTGTCCTCCCTCCTCCTCTCTTGTCCCCTGGGTAAAAAAACCCCAAACTTTTTCACCGAAAATGTTTTCTCCCTCCAATGTCCCCCTCCCCCTCCTAAAATTTCGTCCCCCCCCCTACTAAATGTGGCCGCGAGATGTATCCCCATGTTTTCCGTCCCCTCCCCCAACAGTTTTCAGCATCTTTTCCAGGACATAAAAAAAAACAGGGGAATGAGGGTTTTTTATCCCTTTGGTCCTGGCGACTGACAAATAACAGGCCCCCTTTTCGAAAGGCCTAAAACTAAGGGCAGGTGTCACCCCATGAGTCCCCAACGGGCTGACATCAAATTTACATAGGGGATTTCTTCTTTCCCCCTGGATAAAAAAAAAATTGGGTTAAAAGGCCTTTTCTTTTTATACAGTGGGTCAAACATGTGGGGTTTGGGAAAATTCCAAGGGGTTTTGGAAACATCGCATATCAGAGGGTGTTTTTTGGGGGAGGCCGTTTTTTTTTTTTGCCGCCGAAAAACCGAGGAGGGTGTTCCGGGCTTTTGTAAAATTTGGATGAAGGGCATGCACGTTTCCTCCATTTTCAGAATGTTCTGAAGAACGGTGGAAGATTTCGGGGAACCTTTTCACAACCGGGTTTTAAAACCACGTGTCCCCAAAGGCAGGGGGCATGAACCATTCCCCCTCAGTGCAGCGCAAAAACACCCTTTTCCTCCCATTGTCCCCTCCCCCATGGTTCCCATTTGCAGTTGGCGCGGAAAAGGGAAAAACATCGATTTTTGCTGCATTTACGCCCGGGGCAGTTCCCCCCTGTGTGACTTCTTTTGCCGAGGCAAGCCCGTGGTAGAAATTTGGGGGGACACCGCTAAGCCCCCACACATGGAGTAAAGAAAGGAGAGTACTTTTGGAGGGGTTTTGGAAAATTTGGGGGTGGGTGGGGGAGGAAAGGGGGGGGACAAATTTTTTTCCGCAGGAGCCGCGTTTGACAACTGGGGGAGAAACGCCATCTCCCGTCAAGTTGTTTTGGGGTGCCTTTGGGAGGAAAACAAAATTTCCCCCGTGGGGGCCCTAAAGGGGCATGTACTGGCCTGGGCCGTTTGTTACAGCTCCAAAGCACCTTGGGAAAAAAACCCAAAAAGCTTTTAAGGGAATGGCCCACTTTCTGTTCTACATATTATGAATGCTGGGACCGCCCTTTTTTTAAAAGAAATTACGGCTTTGGGGGGGAAAACCCCCATCCGGCTCGGCACAAACATTAGTTTTCTGAATGGTGGCAGAGTCCACCATTTTGGAAAGGGAGGGGCTGTAGTACCAACAACTTGGGGGCAGGGGGGCACGGGCAGCTTCTGAAAACTTTGGGGGTGGTTGGAAAGCCTACTGTTGTCTTCTTTGGGAAACGCCCGCTGAACGACTGGGTGGCCGGGCCCTGAAGAAACGGGGGGTGCAGGAACATCGGACCCCGGGGGATGATGGCAAAAAAGAAAAAAAGCTCCCCTTTTGCAGAGGGTGGTGGACCTTTACAGGCACAAAAGGCATGCGTGCACCCAAATGGCCGGGTGCTGCTGGCTGTGGCCCGGGAATTTGGGGGCCACCACATCTGACCATTTTTTCCCAGGCCCCCCAAAAGGTGAGGTGCATGGGGTTGACGAGGGCCTGATGCCAACGTTAAATTCCCCGGCCAGGGTTCACTTTTGCCTACAGATTCTCCCTAAACCCATATTTGGCTCCTCCAGGGCTTTAAAAAAGAACGCCAGACCGCCGGGGTATCCGGGTTTTTTCGCCAACGCTCCGCACTGAAATGAACTAAAACCGCCGCTGGCCCCGGGTTTAGGCCCCCTGCTGCCTGACGCGGCAAGTGAACCCCTTTTTCTCCGATGATGATGAAGCCCTTGTCTCACCCATTTCCCCAAATGCGTTTTCCAAATCATCATCTTTTTTTGTTTTCCTCCCTTTACTGCTTTTCCTCATCACTTGGGCTTGGTTTTGCAGAGGCTGACCCCTCACAACAAGGGCCTCCCATGCCCCTCTCCACCCTTTTATTACTTTGCCGTTTTTAACTGCAAGAAGCAGGGTTTATTTGGCCCCATTTCTTTGCTCCAAAGTATTTTTCTGACGCCCTCCTCAAATTGTTCATCCCGCTAAAATGGGTTGGCCCCCTGACCCCAGCCCAACAAAGTAGATCTCGGGGCTGGGGGAAAACCAAGGGGGACAGAGGGGGTTAGGAAAGGTAAAGGCCGCTCCCGGGCCATCCCAAACCCTAAGTAAATGACTTTTCCCACCGACTTTTGGGCTGATTTTTTTTTCAAAATGTCATTTGGGAGGAAGGGGAAAGCCCCTGGTAAACCCAAATTCAAAAAACCTTTGGGGTTGGCTCGTCAGCACACGGCCACTAATGACGCGGCAGTTTTTGGCCCCTCCCCGAGTGACCCCTGTTTTGCGGACGCCCCTTTCTTGCTGCGCCCCGGGGGCCTCCCTCCGGGAATGTTTGTTGGCCCAAACTCCCAAATTTTCGCAGGTTAAAGGGGAGCCGCCCACTTTTCCTGTCTCCCTACTGTTTTTTCCAAAATGTAACGGGACCCCTTTTTGTTTGAAATATCTTTTTTAAATGAAAATACACACCCTGTATTTGATTTCCAAAATAAAACCCAGAACAAGCTTGGGAAACCCCCTTGGTATAAATTGCGCTCCACAAATGGCCGGGGAAAAATTTACTTGTATGGTCGTTTAAAAAACCCCTAATGTAAAAAGACCAAACGGGTTAATTAACCTTCAGATATGAATTATGCTACAGGCAAAATTGCTTCTTTGGCGGTTTAAAAAGAAAAGTTTCTTTTAGTGAAACCCCAACACCAGAACAATGCTTAATTTTAAACCCCCGGATTTTAAATTTCGGGAAAAAAATTGAACAACCAAAAATTACGACTTTGTTAAAGGGGGTTACAATGGCGTGTAATTACGGGAAAAACCAAAAGAGAAAAAACTTGTTAAAACCTTTCGGTTTTTGAATTTTTGTAAAGGAAAAAATTCTTTTTTTTTTTGGGGGGTGGGGAAACCCGCCGGGGCCCCCATGGACATTTCATTGTTCTCCCGGGGCATAAACGCCAGGGAGGTGTATCCCCTAGTTTCTTTTATGAGAAAATGTGGATTTTTTGGGAATGCTGGGACGTTTTTTCAAGGGCCCCTAAAATTTTCCCCACTACAGGCGGGAAAAAAACGGGGGAAATTTTGTTTCCCGAATTTAAACCCGGGGAAACCTTTGCCTAAAGGGACCTTTTTACCCTTGGGATTTTAATTATCTTTGAAAGGGGTTTTAGGGTTTTGTTTTAAAAAAGAATTTAAAAAAGGTCCCCTTGATCCCGGAAAAACAAATTTATATGTTTCCCTTTGTTCCCCTATGTGTCTATATGAGATTTGTTTTTTTTTTCCATATTTTTTATCCTGAAGAAAAGTAAGTTAAAAATTTTCACTTTTTAAAAAGCAAATAAAAATGGAATTTCAAAACCAAGCACCTTCTGTGACATTTCACCTGAAGTAAAAAGATTTCATAACCATATAGTGGGCCCTTGGGTGTTTTTTTTCTCCCAAATTTTCCCAAAATTTCTTGTCCTGCTTGAAATTTAAATTAAATATGCTTGTTTTTTTAAAAACAAAAATGTTTTAAAATTTCCCCCAAAGGTTTGCCAACAATGTGTAAAAACAACAGTGAAAACTGTGAATAAAATCTCGGATTCCGGGAACGGGGCTTGTTTATTGTTCATTGTGCCAGGGACTTCAAATTTAAAAGAGAACTTAGATCACACTAGCTAAAAAATTAAATTTTAATTTCAAAATAAATCTTAAGGTAATTTTTGTGCCCTTACAGGATGTGAAAATATAAGTACTCAAGACAATGTTGTGAAGGCTAAGCATTTTTTATAAGCTCTAAGAAATTAAACATTCTAGGAAATTAAATAAGGTGATAATGTTCTTTATGAAACTTACACCTGTTTGACATTGGTAAACTAAATCAGGATTTTATTTTGAACATTAGCACCTGCATACAACATTGTATTTCTTATGTAAGCCCAGTTCTATGTAACCAGACTTACAGAATCATAGGGATCTATGGTGCATCAGTTTGATTGAGGAGGTAGAGATAAAAAACGGTAGATCCCTATGGTTTTGTAAGGGTGGATTGAGTACAGCTGTGGTGACTCTGGGTTACATCCCAAATAAAGGCAAATCTAGTTTAAAACAAAACCATTTACATATATACTACCGTTGAAAAGTTTGGGGTCACCCAGAAAATTTTGTGTTTTCCCTGAAAACTCATACTTTTATTTATCAAATGAGTTGCAAAATGAATAGAAACATAGTCCAGACAAGGTTAGAAATAATGATTTTTATTTGAAATAATAATTTTCTACTTCAAATTTTGCTTTCGTCAAAGAGAGTCCTGACCACCAATTCATTCAGAACAGAGTGGTTTTGGGGCTCATTCGTGAGACAGGTGCTGGTCCCAGAGGTTCGGACCCGCACCTATCAGACATTAATGGCCTAACCTAGTGATACACCATCAATGTCTGTAGTAAGAAAACCCCTTTATTTCTGTAAACAGCAAAAGGGGCACTAAAATAAGTCTTGTAATTGTGTCACTTTTCCATCACAGATGTTTATATATAGGCTATATAAAGTTTTAGGGACGTAGGGGGTGGTGCTTAAAGTTCCAGTTTGGGCTGTTAAGATTTATTTTATTAGTATTTTATTTTGTGTGTGTTTTGTTACTTTCTTTTATAAATTGAGCCCCACACTTTATTGATTTTTTTGGGTGAATTATTTTCTAAGTAGAGCTGGTAGATTAGACACAATTACAGTGAAAATACTGCTGTTAGTTGCGGGTGTCAGTTGCAACTAGCAGTTGACACCAGTCTTTTATGTAGCAGATTTTCAAAATAAGCCTGCTACATAGGACCTTACCTGCACCAGGACATGCCCATATGTCCTGTGTTTGTATGGGGTTAAAGCTATTTCCCTTTGTTTTGTAAGACTACACGTTCCAAAATCCTTTGTTGGGGCTTGTCAATAATACTCTCTCTTTCAATTTCAGTTTCGGTTTATGCCCCATGTTTCCTCCCACGTGTCAAATGTCTTGGAAGGCAGAGCCAAATTATTAAGGCTTTAAGACTTTTTTGAAAAATATCACACCTCTTTGGTCACATGATCTCTTGAGCTCAATGCACAGTTTTTACTGTATAGGGCCGTTCACACGGCTTATTTCGGCGCCGGATTTGCGCTGCAGTACGGCGCCAATCCGTCGCAGTAATTACGGTAATCCACCGTTCTCATAGAGAACAGTGGATTCCGTCGCAATACGCGCCGTGGATAATGCAAGTCTATGGGGCCGGTGGGTCGCGCCCCCGCACCCGCCCCTTATTCAAGCCGGAAGTGCGAGCGCAATCCGGCTCGCAATTCCGGCTTGAGTAAGCCGTGTGAACCGGGGCTATCTCTCAGCATTCTGTCATCAAACAGCTGTTGAAAAACTGGAGAAAGACCATAGAAAATTAAATAACAGTGCATTATAAAAGTCACAATAGTGCTTTGCCAACTTAGCTTAAAGAAACACCTATAATCACAGTATTCACTTTCGTAGCTCTGAGGTGATTTAAGATATTGGATGCACAACCTGCAAGCTGAAAATGAGAATAGTGGAACACATCATTAGGATCACTAGTAGGAAAGCATATCACAAGGCATTATGGGAAAGGAGCTGAGAAGCTCTAGCGACCTCTTTTGGATGTAACAAATCCTCAATTTGCTTTTGACCCACTGGGTCTTTGGAAAGCAAAAGGGATATTTAGCCAAGCCAGCATCACTCATCTGCAGACAGGCTGTTTCGGGGTTTTGTCCCTTGTCAGTACAGAGCAGAGTGATGCTAGCTTGGCTGAGTGGGAGGCAATGAGTAGCTCAGAAAGGGACGATCTCTCCTTTGGGAGAGCACCTATATAGGTTTGTGGAGATTCAAAATTGCCTTTTTGCACTACACGAAGCATCTGCATATCACAAGGCATTATGGGAAAGGAGCTGAGAAGGTCTAACGCCCTCTTTTGGATGTAACAAATTCTCAATTTGCTTTTGACCCACTGGAAATAGGACAGCAGACATATCCGGATCACTACGCAATATAATGGTACATTGTGATCTTTCTATCTTTTTGGTTTGGAGAAAGCCCAGAGACCAAGTAGAAGAAGTGATTGGCAGAGTACACTTATTCACTGTATGGCCTTTTTATACTTCTGTTAAATACAAGACATCCACACAGTCTAAAGTGCATTCTGAAAAAAAAAGACCTGTCTGTGATAGTAGTGTGCATATATCAACGGCATAAATGACCATACTTCATTCCCCTGAAGAAGCTACTGAGGTAGTGAAACATGTAGAGGAGGTTTTGGTCTTATTTTAATTTGAATGCTCCTGGTCTATATATGAGTCGTCCAACTGCAGTGGCTGACTGTATTTATTACTTAACTAGTCAGTGTTTTTGGTGCAATTTTTCATGTGTTTTTTGTGCAGAAATGTACACAAAAAATTCATTCAACAACGGGGCAAAAAATGTATAAAAAATGCACCAAAAATGCTCTGTGTGAAAGCACCCTTAGGGTATGTTAACACAGCGTGTTTTTGTCTGTGTTACATACGCTTTTAGATACGTGTTTAGATCCACCGGCGGGTCCCCAAACGATTTAAAAACACGCACTAAAAATGCAATGATTTAATTGCTTTTAAAAAAAAAAACCGCATTTGTTTTCACTAAGTGATCACCAAAAGGGTATTCACGCCTCTTTCAGATCCATTTTTCGGATCCGTTCCAAAAATTGATATGTCAATTCTGGGTTCGAAAGACACAGCAGGAGCCTTATTTTTAACCATAGGGGCTTTCCTGTTGCTCCAACATGATCCAAACACGCACGCATGCTTGATAGTCTGGTTTTCCATTTGGACTATCGCCGCTGCTTTTTGGAATGCATTTTGGATCCAATAGGGACCCAAAAATTGTAAATTTTTTACACCACGCTTTTAGGCACCGAGCACAATTCTGCGTTTTATGATTGTAGAAGCAGGCTGCAGTTTTACTGTGCAGTTGCGGGGTGTGCAGAGGAAATTTTGCCGGCCCCTTATTTAGGGAGAGCGGAAGGGGCACGCTCCCTGAATAGCCGGGCCAGACAGAATGTAAATTAGTAGAGCCGGGTAGCCAAAAATGAAAGGGGGGTGGAACCGCCGGGCCCCGGGGGAACAGGGTTTCCAAAACGAAATAAGGCAGACTTGAAAACAAGACATTTTTGCAAATGAAAACCAATTGCAAAGTTCGTTTTCACTGCCCCTTATTCGAAACCATTTAATGAAATTAACAACCCCTTTAATCATAAGAACCACACCATGATAATAAAATAAAAACATAACCAACTTAAACTTATTAAATAATAAAATTAATAATAAAAAAAAATAATAATAATAAAATAAAATTATTTTTATTTTTATTATTATTATTATTTTTAAATTTTATTAAATATTATTTTTATTATTATTTCAGGATTACAGCTTCACCATAGAAATTACGAAAAATTTTCCTGAACCCCCATATAGTGTTATGGTGAGAAACCACAGAAGTTCTAATGCACTGGTGGTGAGCACTGGATACATTAGTAAGGACCCCTTAAAGCACAAACGTCATCTTATTTTTCTTCTTCTACATATCTTTGGCCAATAAGAAACATTCACTTTTTCAGTGTAAATTGTGCAAATAAGATACTGCTCAGGACAAATCATCACGGTACATCAGCTATGCACTTGGATAAACCTTAATTGCTATATCAGATATCTTAGGGCTTTTTTTGTTTTATTTTTTTTTGTTACCCATAGACAAAAGCACTATTCCCAATAGATGGTGAGACAACTAAGAATCAATATCTATGGGGCTGGCTCTTATTTGTATGATATCCTTCAGACGGTCATGAAGAACTTCTGCTGTGATCACTGGCCAGAAAATACTCTGTTTTTAGCATCATCCTGATCATGGAGTAAGGATCATACACAATATAATGCGTTCAATACTAAACTATAATAATTTAAATGAATAATTGAAGTCATAATATTTATTCTCACTCTGACACTTCTATAATAAATAAGGCATATGGAAATAAATTGTATTATCACAGTGTTCTCATACTGGAAGTGACAGCCCTGACAGGGAAGATTGTTAAACCTGACTGAATATAAAATTTACCAAAATTTTTTCTCCCCCTTTTAGAAATGAATAAGGAAAGAAGTCACACTAAATAGAATTTAAAAGCAATATTTGTTCTAAGCAAATACTTTTTCAATGTTTGCACCAATGACCTCTCTTGTAAATTGTTTTTGCAACCAATTTCACTTCTCTATTGTCTATTGTTGTATATTTGCATTAAAGTTGAGAAAAAACTTACTGTATGCAAAGAGCACAAATTTTTTGATATATCTTTTGAGGGAGCATCTCTCCTCTATCATTTAACCCCCAATATCACAGAGTCAGTTCCTCCCTATCATATAACCCATATATCACAGAGCTCAGCTCGTCTCCGCTATATAAAACCCTATATTCACAGAGCTCAGACCTATCCTCTATCTATAACCTATATATCACAGAGTCACTTTCTCCTCTCCATATAACCCCCCTATATCACAATCAGTCTTCTCCCTCTACAATAACCCATAAGACAAGCTCGCTTCTCTCCCTCTATCAAAAACCCCTTTTACACAAATCTCAGCACCTCTCCTCATCTATAACCCTAATTCACAGAGCTAAGCTTCTCTCCTCTATCAAAAACCCTTTAAAACCAGAGCTCATTCTTCTCCTCTACATTAAACCCCATATTGCCAGGCTCAGCTTCTCCCTCTATCATTAACCCGTATATACTAGTAGCCCTTTCCCTCATCATATAAACCCCATATATGACAGAGCTCAGCTTTTCTCCATCTATCATATAAACCCCCTATATACAGAGCTCAGTTCTCTTCTCCCCATATAACCCATTATACAGAGCTCACTTTCTCTTCTATCAGTAACCCTAATACACAAAGCTCAGCTTTTCTCCCCCTTATCATATAATAAAAAGTCACAGAGCTCAGCTCCCCCCTCTTCATATAACCCAATAGTCACAGACTCAGCTTCTCTCCTCTATATATAACCCAAAAATCCCAAGCTCGGTTTTTTTCTCCCTTCATATAACCCTAAAATCACAAACCACCCCCTCCCCTTATCAAAAACCCTATATTCACAGGCTCAGCTTCTCTCCTCATCAATAACCCCATATACAAAGACTCAGCCTTTTCCCTCTATATATAACCCTATATTTACAGAGTCGCTCCCCTCCCCTTTTTAAAACCCTATCATTACAGGCTTAGTTCTCCCCTCTATCATTAACTCTATGTACCACAGAGTCACGTCTCTCCCCTATCAAATAACCCCAATATCACAGAGCTCGGCTTTTTCTCCTCTATCATATAACCCTAATTTACAAGCTCAGATTTCTCCCTATCAAATTAAACCCTTTACACAAGAGTTAGCTTCTCTCCCCATATTTTATAACCCCATAATCACAACTCAGCTTCTCACCTTACATATAACCCATATATCAAAATTCAGCTTCTCTCCCTCTATTATATAACCCACATATCAAGAGCCAGGTTCTCTCCCCCTATCATTTAACCCCCAAAAACAAGAGTCAGCGCCTTCCCCCTATTAATAACCCTATAATCCAAGGGCCCGCTTCTCTCCCTTTTCAAACCCTATATATCACAGAATCATTCTCTCGTCTATCATATTACCCCTATAAATCACAGAGCTCAGCTTCTCTCCTCTATCAATAACCCCAATATTTTCAATCTAGTTTTTCTTTTTCTATCATATAACCTAATATCACAGTCACTTCTCTCCTCTATCATATAACCCTTATATCCAGAGTTCAGCTTTCTCCCTCTTTATATAACCCTACATATCACAGAGTCCCGTTCTCTCCCTCTATCATTTAACCCTATTAAAAAGGCTCAGCTCCTCTCCCTATCATTTAACCCATTACACAGAGCCCCCAATTTTCCCCCCTATTTAAACCCTAAATTCAGAGCTCACTGCCCTTTCCCCCCATCATAAACCCATATATCACGGCCCCACTTCTCCCTCTATAATTTACCCTTTTATCACAGAGCCAGCTTTCCCCCCTCTATCATTTTACCCCAATACACAAGCTCACTTCCTCCTCTATCATATAACCCTAATATCACAAGCTCAGCTTCTCTCCTCTATCAATAACCCTATAATCACAGACTCAATTCTTCTTTTTTATAACCCTATATATCTCAGACTCAGTTTCTCTCCCTCTATATATAACCCTATTTAAAACAGGCTCAGCTTCTCCCTCTACATATTACCCCCTTTTTTTCACAGAGCTCGTTCTCTCCTTACATATTACCCCCATAATCACCGATCAGCTTCTCTTCCCCTTCTATAACCCTATATATACAGAGCTAGCTTCTCTCCCTATCACAAACCCATTATTCCATACCAATGACCCCTCTTGTTCCACAACGCAGACGTTTTGCCTTTTTCTGATGTAACTGTAGATGCATAATTTTTCACTATTTGTAGTTTTGGGAAAATTGTGAGTGGTAGACAATGGGTGTTACAGGGCAATTAGGCGTAAAAAAAGTTTACCCAGAAAGGCCCTTGGTGATTTTTATTGCTGTTATTTTCCTTTTTTTTTCTCTGTAGACACCCTAACCTGCTAATTGTTTACTGTTATATCAGTGGTGGCAATTTTGGGGGGATGTTTCTTATTTTGCTGCCTAAATTTCCTTTTCTTAATAATTATAACTGTAAAATTATGTTATGTTAAATTTTATAGTGATATGTTTTGAGGGTGCTATTGAGGGTTTTTCTTTGCCCATCTATGCAAAATTTATTGTATTACATGTCTGTTCCCTCGGCCTTTTTATGTCTGTTCTGATCCGCCTTTTTATTTGTCTGCTCCCCCAACTTGTAACACCCACTTGTCTATTTATTCACAATTTAGTTCTAGCAAGAAAAACAGAGGGATAGCACCATATTCAGTTCCTATAAACAATTAACTTTATTTATTTCACATTATTGCATGAAGAATACAGTTTTTTTTCTATATCAGACATGGCAGGGAAGTGGACAGGTATCCTTTAAACTCCTATCTAATCTTTTTTTTTCTCTATACTATGTAGTATAAAATATGCCTCATGTCAATAACTCCTGTACATCTCTGGCGGGGGTGCAATACTAAATGCATTTTTGACACACAGCTCTGACCACAATACTATAGAAAATACTGTTGGGAGGCTTGTCATAACTGCCCTTTAAAGGCTAATGCTTCAACAGTTTTCTTTTCAGAGAAAGTGCTATAAACCTAACTGAGGCTGCTTATTCTAAAAGCAATTGTTTATTCCTATTGTTCAGAGAAAAATCACATTACTATTTTTTAGTCCTCTGTAAAGCATATGTTCTGGATAACATAAGATGTATTACAAAAAGGTATTTGCTTTTAGAGTTCAATAAAGAAATTACAAACCATTTATAGTGCCCAAATGTCAAATTCATATACCATTCAAAACTTTAAAAAGCTATTTTAAAAGAATCAAATTTCTTTGAACTTCAGTTAATAGTTTCCGCAAATGTACAAATGACATTACAAATGGGAGCTGGATGTCATTGTCAGAGGCACGTCTGACTGCTAGTTGGATAAGTTGAATTTTCAAAACCAAGAATTGTGAGAACTTGTTACTGGGTGAAGCATTTTTTAACTTTATTGTCCCTTGATTTTATTATGGGACAATCTATCTATCTATCTTTCTATCTATCTATCTATCTATCTATCTATCTATCTATCCATCTATCTATCTATATCTATCTATCTATCTATCTATCTATCGATCTATCTATCTATCTATCTATCTATCTATCTCTCTATCTAGTGACTTCAGAATTAACACCAGAATTGAAACCAGAAGTGAACCAGGAATGACCTTAAGGTAAAAACTAAGTTATTCTGTCTTATACTCACACCATCCTCCAATATGCACCTCTATGCCACTATTATCAATGCCTCCCTATTCCTCAAACTCCTTTACTATCCTCAGACACCCACGCTGGGCAATGGTTTCCATATCTCCCCATCTGTCTTACCCTCACACCTGACCTCTTCACTTCCTTCAATAGCATTAAAACCTTTCTCACAATACCCACACAACCCCATTTTGTTCTATCCCACACACATCTACTCACGCTCGCCCTGCTCATCCTTGCTGCTGGGGACATATCTCCAAATCCCGGGCTCCCTCTGCGCATACTCACTGTTATTTCTCCTACCTCTTACAGATCAAGAAGCACAAACTCCGGTAAACCCTTAAACCTAAAGCCCATTCCCCTCACCCTCCGTTTTCCTTATCCCTATGTCTAGAGCTCTCTTGAATGCACATTCTGTGTGCAACAAGCTTCCCTTCATCCACGACCTTTTTATGTCACGTAACCTCTCCTTCCTTGGTCTAACAGAAACCTGGCTGACACCCTTCTGACACAAATTCCCCCGCTGCACTCTCTTATGGCGGACTTCAATTCTCCCACACCCCCCACCCTTGCAGCAAACATGGCGGAGGTGTCGGCCGTCTTCTGTCAGATACCTGATTCGTTGTCCCCAGTCCACCGCTCCCTTCCCTCTCCCTCCCCGCCTTTGAGGTGCACTATGTCCATATCCACTGTCCCTCCAACCTCCAAGTGGCTGTTATCCACCGACCCCCAGGCCCTGCCACCGCCTTCCTTGACCACTTCGCTTCCTGGCTCCTCCACTTCCTTTCCACTGACATCCCCCCTATTATCATGGGAGATCACCTTCAATGCACTCGTCTGTCCACCAGCACCCCCTACCCCATCTCTCCTCTCAGCAGATGACTTCGCCACTCACTTCCTAAATAAGATCAATGTCATCAGACAGAACTTAACCCCACAGTCCCCTCCACCTACCTATATTCCTGCAGTGTTCCCACAGTCCACCTCTACATCTGCTCATCACTATTCCTCCCAACTTACTTCTCTACTGTCACTCATGACAAGCTTTCTGCTCTGCTGCCCAAATCCAACCTCACTACCTGTAATCCTGACCCACTACCATCTCACGTCATCCCTGACCTTAACGCTGTTATCATCCCTGCCCTCGCCCATCTCGTCAACCTATTATCAACCTCTGGCACCTTTCCATCCTCCTTTAAACCTGAGGCCATCACATCCACCCTTAAGAAACCATCTTTTGACCCCTCTTGTCTGTCCAACTATCGCCCCATTTCACTGCTTCCGTTCACCTTTAAACTCCTTGAACAACATGTCTATCTTCAACTGTCCTCTCATCTCTCCACCAACTCTCTCTTTGGCCCGCTGCAATCGGGCTTCCGACCCCACCACTCTACAGCAACCGCTCTAACCAAAGTCACCAATGACCTAGTAACTGCCAAAACCTGTCCTCAACTTTTGACACTATTGACCATTCACTTCTCCTACACATCCTTTCCTCCCTCAGTATCTCTTTCTTCTGGATCTCCTCGTACCTCACCAATAGAACATTCAGTGTCTCTCACTCTTGGACCACCTCCTCCTCCCCCATGCTCCGTTGGTGTTCCCCAGGGGTCTGTTCTCGGCCCACTACTCTTTTCTATCTACACTCTTGGTCTGGGCCAGCTCATAGCATCACATGGCTTTCAATACCACCTGTATGCTGATGATACTCAACTCTACATCTCCGGCCCAGATGTTACCTCTCTGCTCTCCCGGACACCAGACTGTCTTTTGTCCATATCCTCCTTCTTCTCCTCATGTCTCCTTAAACTAAACGTGGAGAAAACTGAATTCATCATCTTCCCACCGTCCTACTCTATCCCTACACCTGATCTCTCTATCACAGTTAATGGCTACACTGTTTCAAAAGGCTTCGCAAGTCTGCTGCCATGGGATAACCTTTGATTCCAATCTGTCCTTCAAGCCGCACATCCAAACCCTCATGTCTGCCTGCCACCTCCAGCTGAAAAATATCTCCTGTATCCGCTCATTTCTTAACTTTGAAAGCACAAAAATGCTTGTCCACGCCCTCGGCATCTCATGCCTAGACATGCGGTGTGCTCAAATACAGCCAAATGCAGTCAAACTGATTGGTCAGCGTTTCATAATACAGATGGACAATGACCCAAAACATAAAGCCACTCAGAATTTTTATTAAAGAAAAAGAAATGGAATATTCTTGAATGTCCAAGCCAGTCACCTGATCTCAGCCCAATTGAGCAGCGTTTCACTTGTCACAGACTATACTTCAGACAGAAAGGCCACAAACAAACAGCAACTGAAATCCGCTGCAATAAAGGCCTTGCAGAGCAAGAGTGAAGAGGAAATACAGCATCTGGTGATGTTCATGAGTTCAAGACTTCAGACAGTCATTGCCAACAAAAGGTTTTCAACCAAGTATTAGAAATTAACATTTTATTTACAATAATTTAATTTGTCCAATTACTTTTGGTCTCTTTAATAACAGGGTGACACATGTTAAAGAGCTGAAACTCCTAAACCTTTGATCCAATTTTAATGTGGATAACCTCAAATGAAAGCTGAAAGTCTGGACTATATGTCTATGTCCATTATAAAACTATAACTTGTTATAATATGTTATAATATGTTTCAGTAAACAGGTACAAGAACAGAATTTGAGTCAGTGTCCAAGTATAGATGGACCTAACTGTATATACATACACACAGACTGCAAGTGAACAGTCAATTCTTGAAGTTTAAAGGTTGGAAGCAGGAAAGATGGGAAAGTCTAACAGCCTTACCAACTTTAATATTTCCCAGTTGTGATGAGCCGACAACTAGGCAAGAGCATTTCCAAAATTGCATGTATTGTGGGTTGTTGTTGGTATGTAGTATTTAGCACCTACCAAAAGCAGTCCGAAGGAAGACAACTGGTGATATGATGATGGGTGCCCAAGGTTCACTGATGCATGTGGACAGCAATATCTAGCTAGCCTGATCTGATTCTACAGAAGATCTCCTGCAGCACAAGTTTCTAATAGATTAATGCTATGTATGGGACTGCTTAGTTGGATGGACACAGTGTCCGTACTGGGCTCATTTCACCTCTGAAAATACCTGCAATGGCCATGTGAGCAATAGAACTTGACCATGTATCAGTAAAAGGAGGTGGCCTGGTCTAATGAATGATATTTTCTTTTATACCATGTGAACAGTCAGGTATATATATATCACAAACATAGAACAGAGAAGACACCAGGATACACTCGGGGAAAGAGGCAGTGTGATGCTCTGGCCAATGGTCTGCTGTAAAACTTTAGGTCCTGTCATTTATGTGAATGTTAAATGTCAGCACCACATCACCATGTAGATAGGTGACCATGTTGTTGACCATGTAGATAAGTGATAAGTAGCGCTTCTGTATAACAAGACCAGGCAGGCTAGCCCTTGCTCCCCATGCACTTCAATAAACCTTGTCCACCCATTACCCAGTAACTGTTTTATTTGTTGTCTTTCCTTAGACCACATTTGATAGATGATAACCACCTCTCATTACCTAATATGTGGAGATGTGCAAACCGATTAATCTAGTCATCACAATTTGCACTTGTCATTTTTTTCTCCTTCCAACATGTCATTATTATCAAGATCTGTTTTTTCACTTCCTATCCCTTGAAAGGTGCCATTGTAACTAGATCATCTATATTATTCACTTCACCTCACTTTAGCACTATTATTATTATCATTTATTTTAAAGCACCATTGATTCCTTGGTGCTGTACATTTGAGAGGGGTTACATACTTTATGTCAAGTGAGTACAATAATAATGATGAATGACTTACAACTGGCACAACAGAGGGAGAGAGGGCCCTGCCCATGAGGGCTTACAATCTACAAGGAGGAGGGAAGAGACAGGAGGTGAGGGGCAGGCATGTTTGTGGGGTAGCACAGTGGCAGGAGGGTTATTGTAGGTTATAGGCAATCCCGAAGAAATGGGTTTTCAGGTTGCTTTAGAAGCTGGTGAGAGTGGAAGAGAGTCTGATATGTTGGGGCAGTGCATTCCCGAGTGTGGGGGAAGCACGAGAGAAGTCTTGGAGACGGTTATGTGAGGAGTTGATAAGAGAAGAACAGAGAAGAAGGTCCTATGAGGAGCGGAGATTTCTTGAGGGGAGATATCTGGAGATTAAGGCAGAGATGTATGGAGGGGAGAGGTTATGGAGACCCGTGTAGGTCAGGGTTAGCAACTTGAACTGAATTCGCTGGGCAATTGATAGCCAGTGAAGGGATTGACAGAGGGGAGAGGCAGGGGAGTAGCGAGGAGAGAGGTGGATAAGACGGGCAGAAGAGTTGAGGATGGATTGAAGGTGAGCAAGAGTGTTAGATGGGAGGCCACAGAGAAGGATGTTGCAGTAGTCTAGTTGTGAGATGACAAGGGCGTGGATGAGCATTTTTGTGGTGTCTAAGTTCAGGAATGAGCGGATGCGAGAGATATTTTTCAGGTGTAAGCGGCAGGCAGAGGTAAGGGTTTGGATGTGTGGTTTGAAGGACAGAGCGGAGTCGAGGATTACCCCAAGGCAGCGGACTTGCGTAACAGGTGAGAGAGTGTAGCCATTGACAGTGATAGAGAGATCAGGTGGAGGGATAGAGTGGGACGGTGGGAAGATGATGAATTCCGTTTTCTCCACATTTAGTTTTAGGAGACGGGAGGAGAAAAAGGAGGAAATGGACGATAGACAGTCTGGGATCCGGGAGAGAAGAGAAGTGACATCTGGGCCGGAGATATAGAGTTGTGTGTTTGTCTTATTACTGACAAAAAAAAAAATTGCTCATTTAAATACATTTATCACATTCTGTAATGTTGCAGGCACAGCCAACTTTTCCACATAGGTTCTTCACTCTACTTCAGATAAGCACACAACTATAAAAAAGGATGGTTTCACAGGAATCCAATTAACTTTACTGTATAATGATGTAATTTTTTTCATGATAAGAAATCAAAGTAATAAGAGAATAATAATAATAATAATAATAATAATAATAATAATCTCTATTTATATAGCGCCAGCATATTCCCCAGCACTTTACAATTTAGAGGGTATAAGTACAGACATTACACATTAAAAGAACTTACAAATGAGACACAAGGTGTGAGGGCCCTGCTCGCGATAGCTTACAATCTATTATGGTGTATGGGGGAGACGAAGGGTAAGAAGTGCTAAGTTTGCAATGGTCCGGCCATGTTCCATAAATAAGAGATGGTTTCCAAAATTTGCAAACATAAGATTGCTAATAAAATCAAGACGTAGTGAAATGCATAACCAAGATGAAAACTCAATCAATAATGCACATAAACTTAAAATACATAATTTCTGAGTGGCTACTGCTTGAAAATTGCTGCTGTTGTTAAACAGAAGAAACAAGGTTATTGCTAATGACGTCTGAGAATGTGACCATCAACTTTGTAACTATGGTTCATAATTAGAAATAGAATATGTGTTCATTAAAAGTCTGCTTCGAAGGACGTGCATTCCAAGAATTACCATGTAGATAAAATAAAACAATTCTCAACAAGTTTTCTAGACAAAAGCAACATATAAGGTAAACATAGAATCAAATTCCAGTGTGCAGACATTGTCTAAACCTATCCATAGTATGAGATGGTGTTTCTTGAAGTTACAGTTCCAAAACATGATGCTATTTTGCTGCAATGATCTTGTGACATTACAGCCTTTTCTGATTTTCTCAAGATCACTGTGGGTGGATATATATTGTCATCCACATAAAATCATGTATACATGCCTGTCACTCATTAGGCTTATTAATTATTATATTATTATTTATAAGTATGGTAATTAAGATCCATGCAACGATGCTGATACAAGACCAAGTTAAATCATGAGTATCTGGTATAAGGGTGCTTTTAAGAGGTTGTGTGGCAAATAAGAGAAAAATCCTCCAATTGGGTGCCTGAGTTTTCATTCATTTGGATGTGGTGTTTTCTGTGCTAATTTGGCTTTTTCTTGGGCAGTATGTAACCTCCTCTAGCTGCAGCTGAGCAGCAGCATTTTCTTGATTGAAAACTGTTTCTTTGGTCCTGTAAAATGACAAATCCCAAGATTGTCTAGTTTGCTTTGTCTACCGTTTTCCCTCTCCACTTTGCTTTATTACATACCTCCTGTTCTGTACTCCTTACGTGTGCAGAGCATAAGTTGACAAGCAGCTAAACTCTTTCCCGGCAAGCACTTACAAGGAGCGATGTCCGTATTTCACCTTCATTGCATAGTGTAAATCTGGGGAAACATACAAAACATACATTTATCATGATGTAACAGCATGCAAGCGTGACGTATATACAGGACAATGGAGCCATATTTACATGTGCATAAGATACAATACGGGATATACAGTGTGCATACATATACATGTGAGGGTACAGGGTACATGTGCTATCCTGTCTGCAGCAAACATGAGTCTAACTACTAACTGTAAACAACAGCTATTGGCATAGAATACAACACTATACAATGTAGACCCCTGAATGGCAGTTTAACATTACCAGCGATGCTAACTGTAGGTCTCTATAATGTCAGCAGGTCATGTGCTATTACTATGGCAGCTTTGCTAGATCAAAGTTAACATATGTGCTAAATAGGAGTGTTCCCAAACAGCCACTAAATGGAGCTATCGCAACCGAAACACAGAAATACAGCATACGAATACAAAGAACATAAGAAATATAGCCAAGGCGTATAGCTGAGGCATAACACCTACTATTTCCTACCTTAGGTTGTAATCCTTGACAGGCAGAATGAAAGAGTTATGGCTTCATAGACCTCCCTGAAAAAAGCCATGCCTCTGAGTTCACATAATGTCCAGGGCTCAAAACAAAGCTGTTTCCTGTGGGTGAAAACAAAACTACTGAGTTTCCTGTCATCAAACAGCTAATTCAGAACTGCAGGTGACCAACACTAAATGTAATAAAAGTAAATTACAAAAATTCTTAGAGTATGTTCACACGGAATATTGAAGGCATATTTCGGCGTGTACTTTGTGCACCACTATATGCATGCAATACCCCTGTTGCTTCAGAAGTATACGCTGGCCAGCACACGCTCCCATTGACATTCACTTTCCCTAGCACGTAAATGGGGAAGACAGCAGATAATAATAGCTCTCGTTGAGAATTACCGTATTTGCAGGGCATAATTCGGGCATGTTGCAGCATATTGCCGAATTGCGCCCCACAAATAAATTTATGTAAAATTTTCCCTTTAATTTTAAAAGGGGGAATTTTAAAGTACAAAATAAAAAAAATGTCAACTAATAATAAAATTTTAAAATTTTTCCCCATTGAAAAAAATCTTTTTTAAATGCTTTTATCTACTGGCTCAAGAAATTTAAAATTTCGGGTTTGGAAAAGGAGCTTCAAAAAAAGTCATGTATTTCTTCATATACAAAAAACTTTTTTGTAAATGTTAGGACCCCAACAACGTCATCTTTTTTCCAAATTTCACCCTTTTTCCCCCTATTTAAATCAGGTGAAACCAACACAATTACTCCACCAAAGTGTTTAACTGAGAATTACACTGTTTATTCTAAACCAGACTGAACAAAAAAAGATTTACCAAAGTATGCTGGAGGGTAAAAGGAAGCGATGCCTCAAAAACCATTTTTGCCTGAGGGAGCTCAGGCACTTTGGAAGGAAAAGGGGTAGGGGGGATTTTCTTTTAAAAAGTTTGCTTTGGGGCCCCAAAAGGAAAAATCAAAACACAGTAAACTTCTGATTATGTTTGATTTTTTACCCTTGGAAATCTGCTTTCACTGATAAAAGAAACATACTTTACTGAATGTGGTTGGCCACACATTATTTAATTTTAAATAACCCCATACAAGGGTAGCCAATTTTAATTTTACATATAATACACCAAAACTATCAAAACCCCTTTCAATGCTTTTTAATTGTCGTTTTTTAGAGATAAGAGCAGATAATACAGAAAGTTGTGCTACCCCACAATTTAGCAAAAACTTTTGCCAAATCTGAAATTTTGGGGCAACACGGGGCAAAGAAAGTCCCTTTGAAAAAAATTTGGAAACTGGGGCCATTTTCCTCTCAGAACTAAAAAAACAAGTTTTTTTTTTTTTTTGGATAGAGTAAAAGCCAGATTTGGGTTCTCAGCCGGGAAATTCAAAACATAGAAAACATTTTTCACAAAGAAAGATCCCCTCATTTTCTTTTGGGTGTTTGCCAAAAAGTACAATGATTTGGAGGTTATCCCACCCGGCAGAGATAAAAAAAAGGGATTGAAAAAAAGAGGGGTTCACGGAAAAATTTAATTTTTGGGCTTTTTTTTAAACAAAAATGAAAGATTCTGGCAGCCCCCAAATATTTTAATCCCTTAAATAAAATTTAATAAAAAAATGTTTTAGTCTAACATAGTGTTTGGTATGGGCAAATCATTCAAACCTCAGTTTTGGGGTCCCAATATTTTTAAAATTTAAATCTGCCCCATTAGGGGAAAAGGGAAAGGAAAAACAATAACTATATTGTCTTATATTCTTATAAAACCCTTTTAAAAGAGAGAACAAAACAGGGGTTAAAATTTTTAAAAGGCCCATTTTTTAAAATCAAGCAATGCCAAAAATTTAAAATTCAAATAGCTATAAAGTAAATGAGCAGGGGCATATAGTAAGGATGAGCCCCCTTTGCGGGGAATTTTTGCAGAAACTTTTTTTTGGGTATGCACAACGGTTTTTTGGTTAAACCCTCCTGAATAAAGCAAGGCAAAAATGATTTTTTTTCACAAAAAACGGGGAAGTTTTGGAAAAACGTTCTCTTCAGAGGGGAAATTTTTCAGCAGCCCCTTTTTGCTATTGTCTGGAGAACTTTTGTCATTTCCAAAAACCCTTCAGGGAATTTAAATTGCACCCACCTAAAACCGTGCTTACGGGTTTCCAAACCCAAATTTTGGTTCCCTGTACAAAAAGTATTTTTCCCTTGGGGCCCCAAAAAGGTCTTTTTTTTTAGATTTTTCATTGTAAAATAGTCTTTTACATTTCTCCCCAAGGGTTCAGGGAAAATTTTTTAAAAATAAAGCTATACTTCCCCCTCATTTTTCGGTTACTCATTCGCATCTGCTTTTAACAGTTTTACGTATGCTCTCAGTACTGTCAAATCCAACTTCAAATTCTCACAGCAGGTTTAATCCTCTCATATGTGCTCACTGTGCACACAGTGCCCCGACGTGCCAAACACAGACTGCTACATGGACACACCTCAGCCCAATCTATAGGTGCCTTTTGCTACTCCTAATCCCTGTGCTCCTAGCAACATAAACTTCTTACTACACTGCCTACTTTAACAGTGTCACTGTCTTATATGGAGCAATCCTGCTGCCTCCAATATCATGGTCATCAGACACAATCAAACCAAATCAAGTTCGGATTATGCTACTCCCTGTAATCCAACTTCTATTTCAAAAGAATGTTTCGCAAAATTGCTTTAAGGCAGTGTATAAAGCACCAGAATGTATGAACCTGTTCTTCTGCAGGTCATACACACAGGGCATTGTAGACAATACCACAAGTCTGGCTCGCACCACCTTTACCCTGGGCGGGTGTTCTTTTGGCATTACATAAGGGCAGTGTAAGCCCAAAACCCCCAACTGGCTCAGGCCCCCTTTACCCTGGGCTGGCTGTTCTTCGAGGGGATACATACAGGGGGGTGTAGAGCCAATACCACAAGTTGGCCCGGCACCACCTTTACCCGGTCTGCCTGTTTTCTTCGCAGGGGAACCACAGGGCATTGAGACAATTAAAACAAGTCGGCTCAGGCACCACCTTTACCCTGGTCTGGCTTTCTTCGCAGGTCATACATACAGGGCAGTGAAGCCTATAAACCACAAAATGGGTTCAGGCCCACCTTTACCCTGGCTGGCTGTTCTTCTGCAGGTCATACATACAGGGCATGTAACCAATACCACCAAAATCCGGGTCAGCACCACCTTTACTCTGGTCTGGCTGTTTCTTCGCAGGTCATACACACAGGCATTGTAGCAATACCACAATCTGGCTCAGGGACCACCTTTAACCTTGGTCTGGCTGTTCCTCTGCAGCAAAAATACGGGGATGAGACCAATACCACAAGTCCCGGTCGCACCACCTTTCCCGGTTTTGGCTGTTCTTCTGCAGCTCATGCAAACAGAGCATGTAAGCCAATAGACAAGCTGGCCAGGCAACCCCCCCTTACCCTGGTCTTTTTCGCAGGTCATACATACGGGGGGTTGTAGAGCCAATACACAAAATCGGCTCAGGCACCACCTTTACCCTACGGCTGTTCTTCGCAGGTCACACAAACAGGGCAGTGTAAAACCAATACCCAAGTCCCGGCTCAGGCACCACCTTTCCCGGTCGCTGTTCTTCTGCGGTCAACATACAGGCAGTGAAGCCCCAAAACCCCAATGTGGCTCAGCACCACCTTTTACCCTGGTCTGCTGTTCTTCTGCAAATCAACTACGGGATGTAAGCCAATACCCCAAGTCTGGCTCAGGCACCACCTTCACCCGGGCTGGCGTTCTTCGCGGGCAACAACAGGCAGTGTAGAGCCAAACGACAAGTCTGGCTCGGCCCACCTTTTACCCTGGTCTGCTCTTCTGCAGGTCATACATACAGGCGCGTACAGAGCCAAAACCAATCTGCCGGCCAAAAACCAACCCCTTTTCCCGGTCTGGCTGTTTTTCTTCAGGTCATACATAAAGGGCATGTAGAGCCAATACCAAAAGTCGGCTCAGGCCCACCCTTTTCCTTGGGCTGGGGTTTTTTTCTGCGGTCATACATACGGGCAATGTAGTCCCAATACCACAAGTTGGCTCAGGCCCCACCTTCACCCCGGTCGGCTTTCTTCTGCGGGGCATAATCCCCGGGGATGTAGACCAAAACCCCAAGCTGGCTCGGCAACACCTTTAAAACCCCGGTCTGGCTGTTCTTCTGCGTCATACATACAGGGCAGTGTAGTCCCCAAATACCACAAGTCTGGCTCAAGGGCCACACCTTTTCCCTGGTCTGGCTGTTCTTGCTGGGAGGCATACATACAGGGCAGTGTAAGACCAATACCCCAATCTGGCTCGGCACCACCTTACCCTGATCTGGCTGTTTTTTCTGCAGGGCAACATACAGGTGCGTGTAGAGCCCAAAACCCAAGTCTGCTCAGGCACCACCTTTACCCTTCTGTTTTTCTGCAGGTCATAATACAGCACAGACAAGCCAAATCGACAAGGGCTCACACCCCCTTTCCCCTGTTGGCTGTTTTCTGCAGGTAACATACGGGGGTAGAGCCAATACCAAAAGTCGGGTGGGCACCACCTTCCCCGGTCTGGCTTTTTTCTCAGGGAACTACAGGCAGTGAAAGGAAAATACCAAAAATTGTGGCTCAGGCCCCCCTTTATCCTGGTCGGCTGTTTTTTTGCGGGTCATAATACAGGGAATGTAGACCAAATTTCCACAATTGGGCTCGCACCACCTTTTCCCTGGTCGGGCTGTTCTTTGAGGTCAACATACGGCAGTGAAGAGCCAATACCAAAAGTCTGGCTCAGGCCCCACCTATCCCCGGGTTGGCGTTTTTCTGCAGGTCATACAACGGGGAGTGTGAGCCAATACGACAATCTGTTCAGGCACCACCTTTCCCCGGGTTGGTGTCTTCTTAGGTCATACATACAGGGCAGTGTAGAGCCAATCCAAAAAGTCTGGCTCAGGCACCCCCTTTACCCTTTTTGCCTGTTTAACTGTTCTGTCCCTAAAAATTGGCGTCAAATAATATAAAGTTTTGCTTCTATAATGTGGTGCAGCGCCCCCAAAATCCCCTAAATCTTTGGATTTAAAAGTGTCTTTGGGATTACAAAGACTTACCCCCAAAGTTTTGGAGGTGCTGTTCAAAATTCTTTTTGGCCAAAAATTACATAAAAAAACGGTGCGCCCCATTTATACATGTCACTCAAAGTATGTACCAGATCAATGTAAAGCTAGGGTATGGGTTAATTTTGAGGAGTCAAAAACAAACCCCATCGGGATTAACCTAAAAATGGGGGGAAATAGTTGCCACAATTTTTAGAGTATTCAAGTAATGAATTCAGGATGGAATCATGGGAGAAGTTAAATCCACAAAGATGCAGTAAAGGCTTGGCAAAGCATCTCAAAGGAGAAACTCAGCATCGTTTCCATGTTTTTCAGAGTATTGATGCCAAGATTCATACGGGCACAAAAATTATTTTTAAATTTTATATTTTGTTTGTCCAATTTTTTTGAGCAGTGAAAACTGCCCGGGGAAAAAATAAACTTTTTTTGGTTTATTGGTTAGTTCAATATTTTTGTTAAATTCCTTTAATTAAAGCTGAAAGTCTCACTTCAAACATAGTATTTATGTCTCTGCCAAGTACTTCTGGAGCCAACTGCGCACACATACCAGCTGAGGAGAGCAAATACCGTTATGCCAAATGTTTTATTGCTTTTACTTACGATATTTTTGAGCTTCGAATGTTTTCAAAATTGTTTATTGTCGTGTGCTGTAGGTTTTGTTTGCACTTTGTGCCTTGCAGGGACTAATGACTGCTGGGTTTGTCTGCTTTCTTCTGCCTTGTTTTTCGCAGGAAAAATGACCTATGAGATTTTTCTAGGTAAAGTTTAGGGTTTTAAAAATAAAAATATTTTTTAAAAACCCGAAAAAGGCTGTTACCCAGGTTAAAAATCCATTTCCCCAAAGGGGGTATTAAAACCCCCTGCTACTGGGGGAAACCAAAACGTTTAAAAAATGTTGATTTAAATCGCTCATAAACTACTACCAGGGGTTCACAATTTTTCTGGTAGGTAAAAATAAAATAAGAACCGTTCAATAGCTTAGAAGGGCGGCAGTACTATATAGGGAAGAACACTCAAGGGCCAAAATACGATGAGCAGCCATCACCCCCACTATCCTAAGAGGGTAGAGAGTGTTGGTATATATTGTTGTACTGCACTGCCCACTAAAGAGAGCAGGGAAGCTGTTAAAAAGGCTGGTTTTGGGCATCACTAGAAGACTGAGTGTGAAGAACTGTGACAATGTTACATGGTTTGTCAGGCTGAAAAAAGACATACGTCCATGCAGTTCAGACCATTTGTTAAATGTTGTAAAGTGTTTAAAGTGTTGATCCAGAGAAGGCAAAAAAAACCCCCTGAGAAGAACAAAGTCCTAAAATTTGGGAAAAATTCCTTCCTGACTCCAATTGGCAATCGGAATAAACCCTGGATCAAGACCCTTCTAGAATCCTGGTATATAACTTGTTTTTAAATTTTACTAGTGTTGGCGTTGGTTGGGGTACAGATTGACGAAGGATAGTCGTGGGCCCCCTATCGAAAGGTTTTTCGAAATGAGCCGATTATGAGCGAAAACCTTAAAATCTATGGGGAACAACACCTTATTATTACACCCAAAAAGGCGGGAGAAGCTAAAATTTAAACCCATCCCCCAACATTAAATGGAAAAACCTGCTACATTTTGGAAACCCACACTTATTTATAAACGTAAACAAAAAAAAAATTTCCAGACCACATATACCCTGTCTTGTACCACGCAGCCCCTTAACCGGGGCATCCCCCACAAAAAAAAAAAAGTCCCAGAAGCAGTATGTTTTTAAAACCTCATGTTATTTAAAACTGGCCCTTAAATATCCCTGTCCGGGGAAGCAGCTTTGACCCCAAAAAAGGGATGCCCCCCACTTTTAAAAAAAGTGCCGAAAAAAAGGAGTTTTTTTAACCCCCCTTTTTTAGGTTGAATGGACACTAACATATCGTCCGGGTCCCGCAAAATGCCCTTTAAAAAACCGGTTGGCCCCACGTTTAAAAAGTGCCAGAAAAAGGTTTTCAACCCCCCAAAATTTTATTTTGAACTGGGAAAATACGTCCCTTTTTCCCAGGGGCCCCCGAATGACCTTTTAAACCTGTCTGCCCCCCAAGTTTACAAATTCCCGGAAAAAGGGAAATTTCTTTAAAACCACCTTTTTATTTAAAACTGGACATTAAATAGAACTGTCCTTGCCACAGAAATGAGCCCCAAATGCTTGCCCCCAGTTTAAAAAAAGGTCCCGAAAAGGGTCTTTAAACAACCCATTTTGGGTTAAAAAGTACATTGGAATATCCCTGTTGGGACAGCAGGGACCCCAAAACCGGCATGACCCCCAGTTTTAAAAAGTCCCGGGGAAAAGGAGCCCTTTTAAAACCCCCATTTTAGTTTCACTGGTTTTTGGGAAAATACCTGTCCGGGGCCACAGCAGGGACCCCCAAACCTGAAGGGCCCCCACTTTTTAAAAAGTCCCGGGAAAAAAAGGGTTTTTAAAAACCCCACCTTTTTTGTTTCACTGGACATTGACTATACTGTCCGGGACCGCAGTTGCCCTTAAAACCCTGTCTGCCCCCCAAGTTTAAAAAAAGTCCCGGGAAAAGGGGGGCTGTTATGTCTGAAATTTTGTTATTTTTTGTGAAATACAGGGGAAATTTTTTTGCCCCTTTTTCCAATTTCACCTGTGGTAAAAATTAGAATTGCTGTTTTAAGATTTACTTTGATGGCGTCAATGAAAATTGGGGTTTTCCCAAAAGTAAAAAAACACGTAACTTTTTTATTTTTGATAAAAATAAAGGGTTTTAAATTTTTTGCCCCTTTTTAAATTCACCTGGGTAAATTTAAGAATTGCGTTTTAAGTTTTAGTAGGCTGCGTAAATTTAAACAATGCGGTGCGAAAAAGTAAAAAAAAACCAAAGTAACTGTTTATTTTTTTGGTATAATAAACAAAAATTTTTTGCCCCTTTCAATTCCCCCTTTGGTGAATATAGAATTGCTTTTTTAAAGATTTACTAGATCCCTGCGTCAATAAACCCAATGTGGGGGGGCAAAAGTAAAAAAAAACCACGTAAATGTTATGTTTTGGTATAATGAAACGATATTTTTTGCACCTTTTAAATTTAAATGTGGTGAAATATAAAATTGGGCTGTTTTTAAGATTTACGTAGTTGCCCGTCAATAAACAATGTGGGGCGAAAAAAGAAAAAATTTACACGAAATGTTATTTTTTTGGTTTAAAATAAACAATATTTTTTCGCATTTTAATTCTTTGGGGGAAAATTTAAAAGAATTGTTGTTTTAAGTTTTTAGGGGGATGCTGCGTAAAGGAGCAAATGCTGGGTGGCAAAAGTAAAAACAGACTGTGTGTTTTCGAAAGATCCAGGTATTTTAGGCAACAAACAACCTGTGGACTACAAGTTTGGGGCTGTATTTTTAATTTTAAACCCTGAAAGGGTTTGGTATATCAACGGGTTCACGGTGAAAATGGGAAAAATTTTTAAAAAAAAACCCCTTTTTGGGAAATGTAAACTGATAAAAAAGTGGATTTTTTGGCAGCTA
This sequence comes from Phyllomedusa bahiana, assembly GCA_025379985.1. Classification (NCBI taxonomy): domain Eukaryota; kingdom Metazoa; phylum Chordata; class Amphibia; order Anura; family Hylidae; genus Phyllomedusa; species Phyllomedusa bahiana. The sequence continues at coordinate 6,006 of JAODAL010043421.1, read as the reverse complement.
ACAAAGGGGCCCCTGCATTACTGAAATGTTTGTTACCCAAAAATAAGTTAGGTGCCCAATATCCAGGAAATATTTCCAATAGAAATTTTTAATAAAAAGTTTTCCCCTTTACAATCCCCCTTACATAAGTCTTGGGGGAACTTTACCCAGTGTTCTTTATAGATAGAGCCCCCACCCCCGGTAAAATTTTACAGCGGTAGTTGTGTTTTAAAATTTTTTTAGTAATACTAAAATTTTAAAAATTTTAAAAACTTTTTAAATTTGGGAAAAGGTCCAGAAATAGTAGGGGTTTTCTTTGTGCAAAAATTTAAACCAAATTTTTCGCTGAGCTTTTTGGGCCACAGGCGGGACCCCGCCGGCCCTTACCCCTTAGGAGAGCTGAGAGAACTAAAGGCTAAAAACGGGAAACGCTGTTTTTTTAAAAAGAAGTAAGTTTTTTTCCCAGCCAATCGCCCCCTACACACCCAGTTGCGTCGCAAAACACATCTCACCCTGCCAAATTCGGGAAAAAATCTGATTTGCTGGGCCAAAAATTAAAAAGGAAAGCCCCGGGAAAAAGGCACGATTTAATGGATATGCTAGTTTTTAAATTAATTATCGCATGTTTGGGAAAATTTTCAAATAAACCAAAAAAAACCTTTGGGCCGATTTAAACCCCTTTGTGGGATAAAATCGCCCCAAAACACAAATTTTTTTAATCTAGAAAGGACCCACCCCCCTCCAAATCTAGTATATAACTTGTTCAAAATTAAATTAGAAATTTTTCCCAACCCCCCCCCCGAAATTAGTCACTATAACTTTTTAAATTTTGTTACGCTCCAAAAATGACCCAAGGGCCCTTCTTGAACTTTTTTACGAATTCCCCATGAAAATTTTCCCCTTTTTGGCAGAGATTTCCCAGTTACCGCTACAGTAAAGGAAATCCTTTTTTGGGTTTTTTAAAGAAACTTTCTTTTCTTGATTAGGGGAAAAGCCCCCTTTGTTCTAGAACATTTCCGGGGAAATAAATAAATCTTTAGCAAAAACTTTTCTTATTAATTTATTTAAACATTTTTTTATTATGCCCCCCCAAAAACCGGTTTTTTCTCAAAAAACTAAATGTAACGGTTTTGGCCCAACCCGGAAAAAGGGCCCTGGTACAGGGGACCCACGGGGCCCCCCGGGCGGTAGAGAGGGTAATAACCCCGCAGTGGGTTAACCCCAAAAAATTTGCAGGGCTGGATGGCTGGACTTTGGAGGTGTTTAAACGGATGTTTCCCGGGGCAGTAAACAGATGACAGGGGCCCAAAAGGACAGGTGACGAATTTTTATTAACCAGAAGGAGAAGGGGAGAAACGGGAGGTAAACCCCTCAGGAAAACAACAGTGAAAAGGGGGCGGGGAAACAGCGCAAAAAATTTACAAAAACTTTCAGCAGAAGCATTTTAAACCCGGGGGTTAACCGGGGCAGCTTCAGCAGCAGGGGCCCTAGTTCAAAGAAAAACCCCCACCAACAAAAGACGCTGAGTCGGGAGGGGGAACTTTTCCTTATAAAGGCCGAGGTCACAGGTCACAGGCGGAAGCAGGAGACTGTTTTAAAATTAAATGTCCACCGGCTGGGCACGAGCATTTTTATGGGATGTGCACACACGGGGGGAACCCCACGAGGACGGACACACGGGGAAAGAAGGCCCAGTTGAAAACGTGAGAAACGGGAAACAGGTACGGAGCTTATTTGATTTTAACCGTGTAAGCCCACAAAGGGACCCAAACAGCGGACCCAGAGGCGGGGCGGGGACACACCGGCGGCCCAAGGGGCCAAGGGCCGGGGAAAGATCCGGGGAACTTAAAAAACCAAACCCTTGCTTTTGGTTTGGGAAAATTGCAGTCCCCCCTGTCCTTTTATTTTTTTTTGTTGCCCCCCTTTGTCCCTTTTCAAGCTCTAAAATTTGTCTTTTTTGTGCACTTGTCCCAAAATGTAACAAAAATTCCATGTTTGGTCAAAAAGGGGACTTGAATAGGGGGGAATAATTTTCCCCATAAATTTTTGAATCTTTCCCTTTTAAATTAAAACCCTGATCCAAATTTTTTGGCCCAGCTGCTCCCCTTGCCCACTGGTGTTTATTTAAAAGGTTTACTGTCCCCCGGAAAATTCCCAAGTTTTTTAAATGATTTTTAAACCCGTGTTTTTCCATTTAACTTTTTACCCCTTGGGAAGGATTTTTTTTTCCCCATGTGCTTTTTTTTTGCATTTATCATGTTTAAAACCTCATCTGCCACTTTGCCCCCAGGCCCCCCAACCTCCCGGACCCCTTTGTAAAACCCATTACCTTTTATTGTGGGGATTCCTTTCCCAAAAGCTTAGTACCATCTGCAAAGATCGATATTCAAACTGTGAAAACTGTGTAAGACCCATTTATGAAAATTTTTAAGAGGAAAAGGGCCCCAAATTACGGGAGCCCTGTGGTCCCCCCATAGAAAAGGGTTTCCATTGAGTTTTGTCCCTTTAAATTTTTCCACCCTTTTTTTTTTATCAGTGACCCATTTTTGTTTACCCACTTGCACAAAAATTTTTCCCCCATTTCCAAGCTTTCCCTCATTTTATTCCCAACCTTTATGTGGAACGTATCAAATGTTTTAGAAAAAACCCAAATATATCCCACCCGTGCCTAAACCGGGGCCATTTGGGAAACTAACTTCTAGAAGTGTGGGATTAGTTGAGGGGGATGATTTCATAAACCCTTTGCTGGTTTTGGCGTTGAAAACTTTTTATTTTCAGTGAGATATTAGGAAGACCCTTTTTGGGGGAAAAACCCCTTCCCAAACTTTTTTTCCCTTAAAAAGGGGTTTTAAGTTACCCCCCTTATAGTTTTCCGGGATCACTTTTTAAACCCCTTTTTAAAATTTTTGGCACCACATTTGCTATTTCCCAACCCTTTGGGGACATCCCCCGTTCTTAGAAAGTCATAAATAAAAAAAATATGGGCCTATTACACATTATTTAATCCTTGGGGGACACGGGGGTTTAAAACCCTCAGGGGGGGGGGATTTGTCTATTTTAATTTTCCCAAAGGCGGAGTTTGCATTTTCTTCCGGGGTTTTAGACAAAAATTTTTTAAATTTGGGAAATTTTAAACCTCCTCCCCTTTGCTATAAACGGAAGTAACGGGGGAGAAGAAATTTTTTAATGGTTTGTTTTTTCTAAACCCCCCCAAAGGTCTCTCCCTCTGAATTTTTTTTAAGGGCCAACATTTTTTTTTTAATCTTTTCATTTTTTTTATATAAAAAAAAAATTTATTTTGGGGTCTTTTGGGAATAACAGACAAAGAAAGGGTAAATGGGTTTGCAGTCCCAAACAAAAGTGAACCCCCAAAAAAAGACTTTCCCGGTTTAGGGATGGCCCGGGAAAACACCAAGGGGAATGTAAATAGCTAACTAGGTCCTGCAACATAGAACCTGAGAGAAACCCAACTAGCCCTCCACAGGATTAGCATATCTTGGCCTGTTACCACGGGGAGTTTTTGAAAAAGGACCCCTTCCAGGGGGACTGAAAATCAGTTTTTAAACAACTGACAGGGTCTTCAACACCCAGTGGGAAACCCCTGCCCTTTTTAATTTATGTGCCCAACTATAAATTTAATATTCTAAAGGAAAAGTTGCCCTTTTAGAGCACGAAATATTGGGGGGGGGTTGTGAAGTGTTACATTGGGGTCAATTTTAAGGGTATAGAGCCTAAGTTAGCTAAATTTTTCCTTTTTGGGCAGAGGAAAAAAAAAAACCCTTTTTAGGAAAATTCCAAATTTGGGCCCCAAAAATTTGTAAAAAAAAACTCAAGAAGGGTTGTCTGGTTAAAATTTTAAAGGGGGGAAAAAAAACCCTCTAAATGTTTGCTTTTTGACCACAAAGCTTTTTTTGCACTTTTTTAAAAGGGGAACAAAAAAAATGCAAGTTAAGGGTTTGTGATGAAGAAATCAGTATTTCCCACCCAATGTTTCCCATTCCTGACCCTGCTATATAGAGGGGAAAGGGGGATCTGAATAAAACTTTTCACCCCCAAGGGTGGTCATGAACACAAAAAATAATTAACTACACGCCCAACACAATGATATAAAACCAAATCCCCCCGGGTTTACTACGAAACCAAAAAACCCCTAAACCACAAAAATACATTGAGTATTACTTTAAAAATATTTTAAAACTTTTTACCCCATTACATCACACTAGTTCCCAACAATCATAAAAAAACCCCCCTTACAGCCCCTTCTTTTGCAGAAATGGGTAAAAGGATCATTGCCATGGGGACTAAAAAATTCAGTAAAGGTTTTTTTTCCTTTTCCCTATTTGCTTTGTGCTATTACTTGGACACAATTGTGGCAAAAAAACAGCATTTTTTCTCCAATGCATATAGACCCACATTAGAAAAAATGTAGCTCTGTTTGAATGGTAAATTTATAGTATTTTTGCCATAATTTTGAGCAAATCATGGCAAAAGCACAAACTTATGTAGGGAATATCTGAAGCCATCCCAACTACTCTGATATTTTCCCTGATTCTACACTGATGACCTAACATTGAACATTGATGATGCTTATAACGAGACTCACCACAGCTCGTCCATTCAGTCATAGGCACTGCACTTGCTTACCCATCTATTGGGGAGTACAGCCACAAAGCACCCCTGTTTTTCCTTTGCTCCATCACAGGTCCATCTTTGGGGTGCTAGCTACCGTAGACGGCCAGCGCATGCCAACCAGCTATCCTATGTCCAGTCACCAGTTGCCTAACTCTTTAAAAAGCTTCCTTTTCTGCCATTTTGTTGGTTTTCTTAGTGGTATGTTATTTTGTGAGCTTTACTGTATGATTTTCTGATGTTGATATTTGACTTGTCCCTGATCCATTTACAACTGAACTCCACCTGTCTTGACCTTCTGACTGTGACCCATTTACAATTTAACTCCCTCTGCACTGACCTTCTGTTTGTGACCCAACGACTTCCCTGTCTGTCCTGACTATTCGATGCCTGTATGCCAACACGAGTGTCCTGTCAGAGGTAGCAACCTAAAAGTTCCCTGCAGCAAAGTCCAGGGGTCAAAGGGTGAAAACTAGACTACTTAGGCTCTGCTGCTCAGCGTAGTCCTGCACCACAATTCGTGACTGACACAGAAGGTCCACTACCTGTGCATGACAATACCTGTACATCACTGGCAAGTATGCACTTGCATGTGTGTTGCGATACCACCAAGGAAAACAAATCACAAGGCCATAATTACAGCTCAGTGGCTGACCTATAGACTGAATCCCCTTACAGGTTACACAGGCCTCTATGCTACATGGGAAAAATATAACAGGTGCAGTTAATTAATGAGCAGAAGCTCACACACCCATCCACTAGGAAGGGGCTGGAGATAAAAAAGCTGGGAACTTAAGTAGGTTACCCAGTTTCGCCAGTATGCTAAAAGCCCCAAATATAATTTCATGGGGAGAGTGCAAAAAATACCATTAAGTTTATACCAACTTACACCCCTTCCATGTATGAGGGGGGTGGTTGCTGGTATTATAATTGCATATACATAAGACGACACAGAGTGTGCCTCCATTTATACAGATACGTGTAGTGCTCCATGCTGGCTTACAACCAATGACACCTCTACTATTCGATTTGGCGGGCTGCCCAGCACTTTTCGAGTGTTCGACAATGGTTTTTCACAAAACCATTAAGACCACTGATTGGCTGCAGCATCACATGATTGATGGATTTTACATGGCGTGGAACACTGGAGCAGTGACTACACCAGATCAGCAGCTTTGGGGGTTAATTTAGGTCTTTGTTTTAGAAGAGTGCCAGCCTGGTAAGGAAAGGCTCCCCGAAAAACTGCTGCCCTCCAGGTGTTTAGAAACACAAACCCCCCATCATGCATTTATATAACATGGGAAAGATGGAATTGTAGTTTCCCAACACCTGGAGGGACGCAGTTTGAGGATGCCTGCTGTAGATAATTCTTCTAAAACCTTGTAAAACCCCTTTAAG